>JAAAKQ030003905.1:0-38568 GCA_010016005.3 Zanna intricata | reverse complement strand
TGTTATTTAATTTAACTCTGTATTTTGTTATTTGTATTAGAAAGAATAAATACTAAGAAATAAAATAAAAAATACTACTTAAAACATAGTTTTATGTCAAGAAACTAAAGTGAACCTATCATTATTTCCGTCAATGTACTTACTATGCTTTGCTGAATGAGCAGATAATTCCAATTTGAGGTAGCTAGTAGACCAAATGAAAAACTTTTATGTATGAGAGAAGTTCTGTCTTTTCCAGAGATGTTCCTCCACACTGTCACAATACACATACTCACAATATGGGAAAGTGTTGAGCTAGCAGTTACCAAATTGTTAGTTAGGTTGATATGATAGTATTTAATGCTCAGATAGGTCACCTGACCTGAATCCCCTTGATTTCTAATTGTGAGAGCATTTAAAATCAACCATTTTAGCTCACAGCAAACTACCTCAAAGAATAAAGAGAATACATTGAGATAGAATGTAGGAAGATTTCACCAGAGATATTTCATAATGTGCGAGAAATTTTGGAGCAGCATCTGTACTACTGCATGGATAAACAGCGAGGACAATTTAAATATTTAACATGAGAAACAGTATCATTTATTAACTGTATCTATTAGGTGACATTTTCAATTGGTGAGATTATAGACATTTTTTAAAATAAAAAATAAAATTAATTACACAAAAAAAACAAAAGAAATTCAATTAGAAGAAGTATTTGAAAAATTTTAATAATTATCTTTTCAATTTTTAATTAACATGATGAAATTTGTAAGAATGACATTTATTTGCCATTTTGGTTTAATAGTCAGAATTTTTTGATACCATTTTGCTTTTCTTTTGCAAAGACCTTTTTAAACAAGTTATTACATGACCATATGTCCCATTTAAAGTTTTGACCCCCCTGAAGGCTGAATACTCTTAATTGGGACAACCAAGGCTGAGTTAGGCCCTCTTATCAGAGAATATTTTCAAAGTGAGAATTGGGATACTCCAAATAACAAAAAAATTAAAGAGAAGCTTAATTATAGTTCTAGTTATCTGAAACAAATTTATTTACTTATTTTTAATATATTTTCTTGTAATGTCATTTTATTTCTGTTTAATATAGAACTTATCTCATAAGACCCTTGTGATGTTACTTGGAATGGACCCAGCACAACACCCTGATCAGCCACTTCCAACTAACCACCCACAGGTCATATTCGCTTATACTAAACATCTTTGGGCTACTGGCAAAAAGGAACAAGCCTTCAGGTATTCATGAAAAGTTATTTTTAATGGTTTAAGTTCTTTTGCTGTGCATTATTTTGTTGTAATAGTAAAATCTTCTTTTTTTGGGCTGTAGTAAAGAATGGGGTATTTTTAATTAGGTAGTTGGTTGTTAAAAAAAAAGAAAGTACTATTGCAAAATCTACTGCTACATTTATAGAACTGAACATTTATAGAATGGTCAGTATTATAGACCCAATGAAGAGAGATCACTCTCTCCACTGAGGAAACAGTTAATGCAATATTGGTAGCCTCTTTTTAAAAATTATTACTTGGTTTTACATACTTGAATGGTTTTACAGGCTGTTTTCTTTATTAAACTTTAAGTAATGTTATTTATTGACAATGGAGAGTTTGGAATCTTACATCCAATAAAAATACTATTTGTAAATCCATGAAATTCAGAAGACAAAGATATCAGTTCAATAGATTTAATAGATTACAAAAATTATAAACATTACTAAATCCATGAATGTCTAAGGACATACATTTCAGTGTTTTTTCTGTCATCTGGATCATATAAAAACATTTGTTTATTATAAAAACTCTTTTAATTAGTAGCAAGTTAATCTATAGGTTTTCAATAAAGTATTCTTTAGAAACTAAATCTTAGCAGAAATTCTTGGAGCCTTGATCAATTTTTAATTCCTCTGCTGGTGGACTGTACTTCATTCACATTCATACATACTATCCTTATTCATCCTCTGAAATAATACCTTACAGTGGTTTCAGAAGCTAAACAGATAAAAGTATTAGATGATATGGTGTGTTATCTTTGATGAATTACGTGATCTGAAATATGCTGATATTTTTGGTAAAAATTTTACCATCATAAAGTATATCTGTAAATAACTAGCGCACTTTTTATTACAACATTTTTGTGCATTTTTTTTTGTGCCAGTGGAATAGAACACTTGAAATCTCATGAAGTCTTTGATTTACCATTTATACTCAAGTGTAACGTGCATTCTGTCACATTGTTACATATACAGCATGAAATAATCTTATAACTAATTTATTATTTATTTTTTGGCCTGTTACGTTTTTGTATATAATTTTTTTTTCTGTATAACTTTCCCAATAAAAACTTGACATTCGTTTTGAATTTCTTCTTTTTAAAGTTTAAAAATGTCATCTGATATTACATTTTGACATTTTCGTTGCTATGAAGTGTTTTGAAATAGATCTATCTACAAAATTACTGTTACAGTATTATTTTCCTACCAATAGATTGTTATTGTTGCATAAAACTTGTTGATTTTTTTTTTTGTAACTTTTTCTCTTGCTTAGCATTTGCATATAATGTCATACTAAAGATAAGTGATTCTTTAAGAATATCAATTTGTTTTTTAGATGCCGTAGCTGCAAATATTATAGATGACTTGGCATCAATCATAAGTTGCCCCCAAAAATAGCACAGTCATTCTTAAGCATAACTAATATCCCACATCAGTCTTATTGGAGTAAGAAAAGAGTTAAATATTTTTGTCATTGATCAGTGACAAAAGCCAAACAAATCAGTTGTTGATCATCCATTGACCAGTTGTACATGAGCCAAACAAATGCCAAACCCAAAAAATAATTGTTGTTTTAAAGATTTTAAATATGTTTTTCAGCTCTACAAGCAATACTTTCACTCTGTTCATCCAGGGACTTTTATAGTAAATGCCATTACTGTCAGGGAAACCAACTTTAGTACCTCTTGTACCTGTAGCTTTATTTGCATCACTGCTTCATTTTGACCATCTTCTGTTTTTGATAATGAATAATTTTAATACAACCTTAAGGGCTGTGTAAATTACATAATAATACATTTATTTAATGTCAAAAAACTCATTTAAATGTGAGGAGCAACTCCTTTAATTTTAAATAATTAAGTTTATTTAAGCATTAGATATGATAATGAAATTAATTAGTTAATTTCTAGCATTTATTGTGAACACACAATTTATTGCAACCCACAATGACCCCATTTAATTTATTTTCTTTATCTAGAAATAATATTAATAACATCTTCTTTTCTTTTGAGGCCACATTGGACTCACCAGTCAATCAATTTCCACTGTTCTTCGAAGAGTGCATTGCCTTAACCTTCTGGTTCTGCCAGTACATTTTAAGACGATCTGATCTTTATTTCTGCATTTCGTCTGTAACCTCCTTTATGTGTTTTTGGGTCTTTTCGGTAGAGAGTCTGTGTGCTTTGAGAGTATTGTTTATATTTGTCTTATCAAAAGCGTCCTTGATTCCCAGTCCAGTTTCTTTGAGATCAATCTTAATTTCTCTGATTTATTTTCCTCTAATTTTCTTTTCAAAATTTCTGAGAACCAATTGTTTTAGAATTTGGTCTTCAAGCATTCTTAAGATGTGGAAAAATGAGAAATCCTTCTCTTTTCCATCACGTCGATAATCAAATCGATTTCTTTGTATTTGGTTTCGTTCAGCAAATTCTAAGCAGTTTGATAATTTTTACTAGTTTCAGGTGTAGCTCGTATTACCTGAGGATTTTAAGTAGGGTTGGCTTCTGTTTACAATCATAGGCTTTTTTAAAGTTGTTGAAGGTAATAAAATTTGCTTATTGACAAGTTTGTAATTTCCAATTTTAAACTTAGAATTTGATCTGTACAGCTTCTGTAGGTCAAAAACTTTCTTGGTATTTGCCTAGCTGAAGTTCCAGTGTTTTTAATTTTATTTAGAATTATGCAGTAAAAGTAAAATCCAACAGGTTTATCCTCCCTCTATAGAAATATCATTATAATATATAAGTTGTTTGTCGATATATGTTTTCAGAACTTAGTACCTTCTAAAACTAAAATTTAGAGGTATTTGGCTTATTATTATTAGGATAATTTTGATTATCTCATACTTAAGTAAGTTTTGGGAATTAGAACTGAATTTAAGATAATTTGGGATTATTAATAGAGCCCATGTACAATCTCACACATATTGAAAAAAATTAAAATTTTTGAAATTTTCTAATAAACTCAAACAGATTTATTTCTATTATTTAAAAAAATAAAAAGTAAAGGTAATATTTTTTCATTTTAAAATACAAACTGTATATTTTGATTTCAAAACTTTGGAAAAGAAATGATAGACAGATTTTACAGCTTTCCTATTAGATGTGACGCATACTGAAGTTTTATTAGATTATTTTTTCTTTACAAAAGAAGTTTTGTTCAAATTACCTACTCAGAAACAACTTAATCTACAAAACATTTTGCTAAATGTAGATCCTAGTTTTAGATAGGATTCTCTAATGTTCTACAGTTTCTAAAATACATTTGCGGCTTCTTTTATTGATGATATTTTCACTACATAATTTCAAAACTAATGCATGAAAATTTGGAATGGAAATTTTATACCATATGAAAAATTACATCCCAGTATCCAGAAAAATAGACAGGCCAAAGAAAAATGTTAACCAGGATTCAAACTCAGGACCTTCTGGGTGAAAGTTTAAGGGGCTATCACCCTCTGTCACAGTGGTGGTTAGCAACTTTTTAATTACTCAATTTGACTTGACATGACATAATGTGCATTAGAGTTGTGCGCATCCAAGCAAGCATGTGTAAGTAAATTTCATTTTGATTTACAGAAAGAAATTAATTTTACTTGTAAAATTTGTATTTCATTTTTGGTCTTTAGTATAATATAGTAAGTATAAGATAAGTGTAAAATTATCTATAATGCGTTTTGTATTTTATTTTTTTCTTTTATTGGTGTATAATTATTATTTCTTTCTTTTTCTTATTTTTAGTCAGTTGCATCAGTTTGTGCAGATGTATTTACAACAACCAATGATAACATGGACATCACCTGATGAATCTAAACAACAAGAACTTCATCGTAGACTTTTGGCTAGGTTTGTTAAAAAAAAAGTATTTTTAATGTTTGTTTTTATTTATTTCTTCTGTTTTGTCATTGAATGTATTCATTCATTATTTAAAAGTCTATTTCATTTTCAACATTTTTTTAAAAATTTTGTTTCATTTTATTAAGATTAATTATCAATATGTAATTTTTATAATGTAATATATAACATATGCTCCTAGAAAAGATATGCATTACCTTGAACTGAATTGTTCAAACATAGCAATTAGCATTTAAAAAAAGAAAAAAAAAGATTTCTGTAGTTATGTGTTTGTGTGTGTGTTTATTTATATTTGTTAAAATAGATTTTTGAATATGTTTAAATTGTCATAATTCTAATTAATCTCTAATTCTCATAACAATAATTATAATAAGTATCAAAAACCAAAAAACAGAATCAAATAACAATTTTAAAAATTTTACGAATAAATTTTTTACGTAAAATTCAAATTTTAAAATAGATTTATCAATAATAAATTTTAATTATTTACCTTAAAATGCTGCTTATTATTATATCTATTAGATTTACACAAGCGCGTTCACTGTGGCCATGGCTTCTTCAGATGTTTGTTAAATAAATCTTAAGTTAAAATTAACAATTTGTAGAGAGTTGTTATTTTTTCTCAGTAATTGATTTAACACTGAATTGCTGTTACAAGTTATATACTCAACCTGGTGGTTTATATATATTTATTACTAATACATAATACTAATCTGATATTATTTTTAAGTTATCTGATATTCTCCTAATCCATTAGTTTATTGAAAACTATTGTTTGTTTAGAATTTTATTGTTACTATTTTTAATTATATCTAATTTTTCCATTGCTATTGTTTTATATTTATTGAAAGTATTATTGTTATATAATCAGAAAATATTGATTATTATTACTTATTTTATGTAAAGTAATAAATTTTTCATTTTATTATGTTTTATTTATATTTTATTAATTAATATATTTATGTATTTTGTTTTATAACCATTATTAATAGTTTTGCATCTTATTATATTAATCTCTTTTAACTATATTAATAATGGAAAAAACTATTTTGGTTAAAGTCAAATTATGCAGAATATATATATAAACATCTATTTAATAGTTTAGATAGTACAAAAATATTAATAATAAATATTAAAACAATAGCAATGGAAAATTACATATAATTAAAAATAGTGACAATAAAAGTATTATAAATTATTGATCGTGTGAATCTGCCTTCTGTGTACTAAGAGACTAATTAATTATACTGTAAAGGTGTTGGATCATCAAAAATATATTTAAGGTTGAATATATTGGATATTATATTATTATATCCATTATTAATATAATATTAATATTGGATATTAAGGTTGGTTTTTAGGTTGGATATGTAAAAATATATTTATTTTGATATTTAGATCGTTGTTTTTCTATTAATTTCTAATTTTAAACATATTAAATAATTTAGCTTGAACGTTCATTAAGTTTTATGTTGATTTAAAGGTTACAATTTTTGAACTAATGAGACAATATGTTCTTAATGTAAAGTAACAATTAAGAAGAACCAGTTTATTATAAACTAATTAGATAAGAAGAATAACATTTGCTTCCATGATTGAACATCCAACCTGCCAAAATATCATATGATATTAAAAATAATAATAATTGTTCATGTGTACAGGTAATAGGTTAAGCAAATAAACACTTGAGTAATAATTGTCATAATATTGAACTTTTTTAATAAGTGAATTCTGAATTGGATGAAAGTTTAGAATAAATAACTCTTGCATGAGATCAATACTGAATCAATTGAGTTTGTAATTGTTAAGTTAATAAATAGATGGAGTAACCATGTTTAGAATAAGTAAGCTGCGAATTGCATAGTTGTTGAATGAATAAATGCAAGGAATAACGTGCTTCAAATAAACATAGTAGTTGATTGAATAAATGCATAATAGAATGAGTGTTGAATAGACATAAATTTGAGCTTGAGTAAGAATGTGGGGTAAGTAACCTTGTATATAAACACATCCTTGAAATTAACACAAAATAGCCTTAAGAGGATGGTGTAAACAGCCTTGTATGCATATTTTGATAAAAATGATTGAACATATATAACAGGATTTACTATACAAGTAGATTGCTATTAGGGTAATATTTTGCAAATACGGGGTGGACAGGACGTGTCTTTATAATAAATCTAGCTTAATTGGGCTCACCACTGATATCGCTCACTGCTGCTGGAAAAGGTGGGGAGGATAAGCCTCTTATGTTCATTCGTGGTAGGATGACCTTAGTCATAATCATGTCTGTAAGATGGTGAATACAAGTGCATTCACTGATAAAACATTTGAGAACATTATGAATAATTTTTTCTGCATTTTGGGAAATCATCACCATTACAGCAAACTTAATTGATATGGAAAAAGAAGGCTTTTGCAACAGGACACATGTTCTTGATGCATCATTTAGTGAGAGGCTGAGCACTTGAGCTGAGATGTGTGCTTTTGTGGAGGTATAGATTCATTGTTCACTGATGAAATCAATGTGTAAACATTCTGCAGACTAAGGCAATCCAAAATCGACAATGCAAGACCTGATGCAGAAGGACATGAAAGTTAAATATTTCTGTCCGGCCACAGTTAATGAGTTGAAAGACAATGACCTTGATTATGCATGTAGATTTATGCATTAGGCTGTGTTTATGCCTATCTGTTATTGCTTGAACCTTTCCGAGCAAACAATAAAAAGAATGCCATTTTCTCAGACAAGTGTGTGATTTATCGAAATCTGTTATTGCTTGAACCTTTCCAAGAGCAAACCATAAAAAGAATGCCATGTTCTCAGACAAGTGTGTGATTTATTGAAGCTCTTGTAACTGAAATGTTATATTCTGGGTGGAAGACAATCTTCAATTATTTTGAGGAAATCAAATACCATCCACCTCATGTTATGATTTGAGCTTGGAGGACAGCTGAACATCTCTCCTTGGTCCTTATTCTTTAGATGCACAGTTTACACAGTTATTTGAGAATGACCAAAGAGTGTTTGCTTCCAGAATTAATGATAAGAGGGAGTGCTGATATCATTACGTTTCAGCAAGATAGTGCTCCAGTGTATTTTGCTTTGATTATCTGCAGACACCTAGTGAAATTTTTCCAAATTTCTGGATTGAACATGGATCAGAAGAGTTACTGGCTTCATTGCCTTGGCCAGGAAGAAACTCTGACTTCATCACACCTGACAATGCACTCTGACGTTTCGTAAAAGAAGAAATCCAGAAATGCGTTATGTCTGCAATGAGCAGCTCAAAGATGCCTCCATGGCTGAGTGGTAGCATCTCGGTCTTTCATCCGGAGGTCTGGGGTTCGAATCCCAGTCAGGCATGGCATTTTTCACACACACTACAATTCATTCATCTTCATCCTCTGATGTAATACTTAATTGTGGTTCTGGAGGTTAAAAAAAAAATTCTGTTCAATCAGCATTTGAAATGATCACCCGATATGATGTTGTGGATAAACAACTGGATTTGAAGGTGCATACAACTGTGCTTTAAACATGCTGGAACACACAGACATTTTACATCCATAGAAGGTAAGCTCCATCTATCGTAAAAATTTCATAACTAGCATGAAGAGTCTTCCCACTCACTCTGTACATTGTATAGATGGATTTCTTATTTAGGCAAGACACAGTAAAACTAGTAAACTACTTAATAAGCAAATTGCTTGTGAGAGGTCTGGATAGATTTCTTATTTAAGCTAGACACAGTAAAGCTGGATAACTTTTTAATAAGAAAATCATTTGTCAGAGGTGAGAGACCAGAAAATTCAATGTGTATGGAAAATTATCTAATGCTTCTCTTGTAGAGTTGAGTATTCTATGATGATCAGTGAACTCAGATTAGAGTTACATGTTTAATAGATATCATAGAAACACAAAAAACCATTAATAACCATTTATTCAAAATCGGTAATAAGCCTACAAATGTTCCAGTTGTGGTTTATACATCTACGTAGGTTGTCTGATCCCATAAATGTTTTTTTATCTAGCCATACATTTGATGACATGCTTCTTTTGGTCAAAGGAAACTCACGGAACGAGTTTAAATTCTGAGCAACAAGCTTGTGGACTACAAGAAGTGTAGAGTAATCAACAAATAATGATATTTAGCCCCAAGAAGATCACCATGGTGCTGATGAAGGGCTATTTGGCTGTTATGTGTGACGCCTGTGTGTCAATGACTGGTCATCCTATTCATTGTCTTGTTGCAACTGTAATTGAGTGTACCCAAATACAGTTGAAGAGAATTTGAGATTCAATTAGCACTTTCAGAGTGTTGCTAAGAAGATGTGTGATGCTTTCTTCAGTATTCGCAGCACCTGTTTGAGTAAACAGAATGAGGAATAAAAGCTACTGCGATGTTCTTGTGAGGACTCTTAGTCTCCTGTTACTATAATGTTGGTTATAATATTTATTGGTTTATAGTATTTTTATTGGCTATAGGAGTATTTCATGTGAAGCAGTTCTAGTTAATCATAGATGTTAAACCAATTTACATCTTTGCGTCAGAATATCAGTTACATTAATCTGCAAAGAAGTTGAGTTAACTAACTGCAAAATATATTTGGGAAATAGAGGAGGAAGATTTTGGTATTTGTTAGGATATGTGGGATGAGATGGCAGGTGCGCGGTATATGTATGGTCTCTTTCCAGATAGGATGTCGAGAGGGCTTCGTGGATCTCCCAAACCGGCATGTGACTCGGTTCCTTTCTAGGCATGGTGCATTTCAGGGCAGATTGGCCTGATTTAACTTGGACTGATTTAGGTCCGTGTCCTCAGTGCTTAGTATTGGACGATGCTCATCATGTGCTGTACATCTGTTCAAAATATGAGTGTAGGCCCAGAGATGGTCAAGAGCTTGAGGGTATTGGCTTGGTCTGAATTTGCGGGCTTAGCTACTCTTAATGCTGTGAGATAAGTCGTTTCAAGTGTACTTTTATCAGTTTAGCTTAATTTACAAATAGAAGCTTGTTGATTTCTCAAAATAAGTAATTTTCTTTTGAAAAATTCCAGTGGTTTGCTTTTATGATCTGGATGTTTAATTTCCAATTGTCTAAATAATTTTGATGACTTCATGTTTTAATCAGAGAGGACTTGCAAACAACTCACTTTGGCTTTCCATTCGTGAGGTTAAACCACAATTTAAATGATTGTCATTGTATAAACTTTTCTTTTTGCCTGTCGATTCACTGGTTGTAGATAACTCATTTTGTTTTTCATAGATTTATCCAGTTTGCATAAGAATCTTATTGGAAAAGAAATACATTAAACCGTTTGATTGCACACAAATAAACCAAAACCTCAATAATTATTTTCAGTGAAATTACTGCTTTTAAAAACTTAACTAAAGACATCAGTTACACGCTTCGAATTCAAAAATAAACTGATTTTCTGCAATCCCTTTCTCTTTATACTGCTGAGAGCATGACGTGTTCAAACATACCATATGTATGTTTGAATATGAATCTCACAGCTGATATTATGCAAGCAGAACAAATTACAAGGACCATGTACACATCAAGTTGAAACCTGTAAATGGCTCATGTCTATGCACTTCATACATGCATGTTCATACCTGTCACTATCAACGTAGCTAAATACTTTTATTAGGTTTCATATGGCTGAGGGAGGGGGGGTTCACAAAATATTCACTACCTTTTTTTTTTTTTTTTGCTTTTTGGTAGTTGTGGAGTTAAAAAGGTTGAGAATCGCTGATCTAAGTTATTATTTCATTATATACCTAATATGCATATGTTCTCATCTTTATTTAATAGACTGCTAACATGACATATGCTGTCATGATTGAATATAAATGAAAAATTAGTTTTTGATAAAGACAAATGGATTAAGAGAATTTTAGATAATAAAAAAAAAACATTAATTTAATTATATACCACCTGATTTACTATATAATATCTTGTAATAGCAATTCAATTGTAATTCAATGACTGAGAGAATAAAAAGTCTCTAAAAATTGTTAATATGAACTTTATTTGATTTATTTGACAAATACTTGAAAAAGCCATGAAATTATCCGCACAGTGAAAGTGTGCGAGTTTAATAGATGTAGTAATGAGCAGAATTTTATGGTAAATAATTGAAATTTATTATTCATAAGTCTATTTTAAAATTTGAATTTTATGTAAAAAATACATTAGTAAAATTTTTAAAACTGTTATTTTATATATATATATATATATATATACAATTATTATGAGAATTAGATCTATTGAAATTCTCATGAATTTTTCCCCATGATCACAAAAAATTAATACATATAAAAACACCATATTTACAGCAATTCATTGTACAAAAAAGCAGTAAAAATAAACTCAGTAAAGGAAATATATAAAATAAAAAATAATAGAAAAAATTATTAATGTATATGATAAAGATAAATATAAAAAAAACATACAAAGCAAAAGTATAATCAAATTGTAGAATATTTAAAAGATAATAGGGAGGAATTAAGAAGAATATACAGAATTAAATGCAATGAATGTATTTATATTTGTAAAACCAATAGATCATTTAATAAAAGATTTACAGAACATTACACAGCATAAAAAAACAAAACAAAAGAGGTATATAATCTAGTATAGCTGACCATCTGCTAGAATGTTAACATATCATAGATATAAAAATAGTTTAGTGATTAATAATGATTTAGTTTTGTAATAATGATAAAAAAATGAGTATATTAGAGAAATATTACGTTTATAAATTTAAAAATTATATGAAATGATCACATTCGAAAATAATGATTTAATTAAATATGTGATAAAAATTTAATCTAACAGTTTGCAATAATGACAGAACAAAGAAAAACCAAAAGTTTTAAAGATTTGGTTGCTGATTAATGTTATCCAACATCTGCCAATCTGCCATGGAGTAGTATGGTAGATTATGATCCACTCCTTCAACATATCACAAAACTTTCAGATACGGTCCTCATTCGTCTAATGTCCTATGGCAACTAGACATAATAGCAGGGAGTAATGCCAGAAAGCAGAAGGTGGTAGAAATCACCAGATTAAATCAGGCTGCCACTGGAATTTTGACATGTGAATGCTTACATTGACAATGAAAACGGAACCTAACTGTGAGAATTAATGATAGAACTTGATAGTATTAATTGGTATATAGGATTATGTGAAGTATGTCTAAAAGTTCAAGACCTGATTGTACTTGACACGGCATTTACTCTTCCCCTGTGGCATTGATGATGGATGAGGGTAAAAATGGATTTCTTTTTAGTCAGAAGATAATAGATTCAGTAGCAAAATTTTCTAAGTATACCTTACAGAGAATGTTAGCTTCAAATCCTTCAAGCTTATGTACTAACAATAAACTGCAGTGATACGGAGATTTGAAGAATTTTATGTTGATATTGCATATATTCAAGACAAAGAAAAATGTCATTGCAAAATTGTTATGGGTGATATTATTGCAACAATAGGAAAAACAAGAGCTTATGAAAATTTAATTGGTCCATATGAAAGTGGAGAATAAGATGGCAGGGGTTACTTGCTAGTAGATTTTGTAAATGGACAAGGACTCTATCTCTTAACACATTTTACAAAAAAAGATGTACTTGAAAGTGGACGTGGGAAAGTCCAGCTGGCTATGTGAGTCAGATGTAAAGTGAGAATACATTTAAGCGAATTTGAAAAAAATGATAAAAACCTCAAGAAAAATAAAAATAAACATTATAAAGCTGTTAGGAATAAGAGCCGGTTTTAGCTTAGGTCATTGAATTGGTTCCCTCTGTTACAAGATTGGAAGATATAGACCTACCAAAATACAGTGAAGGATTTGCCAACAATATACTTGATTCAGCTAAGCCTACAGTACCATCAGACAAACATCATCAAAATTCTGAAATCTCAATTGAAAGTATTAATATATTAAAAAAGAAACTGTGGACAATGAAGAACTCAGGAAATTTTATTAATGAATTGAAATATGTTGAACTCCATAAGATCATTAGGAAACATATCCAGGAAGAAATTTGTGAGTTTTGCAAGAAACTGGTGCAAAAGATCCTGTAAGAAGGTAAGGGAATTAATAGAGCAAAACATAAACTGGTGAATAAAAGAAAGCTAATTTTTAGCTTAAAATAAGAAGATAGTTCCATGTGCGGAATATATTAGGAAATATTTAGAATAACTGACAATTTTTATTCTAATCTATACAAGGACCAAAATTAATTTAAGTTAAAGTTCCCTGTAGAAGAAGATGCACCAGATCTTTTTGTAGAATAAGTAATACAAGCTATAAAATCAGTGAAAAATGGAAAAACTTGAACAGATAATATTACTGTTGAGATGCTGAAAGCTAGTGAAAAAACATTGCACCTAGGACTTGCAAAACTGTACTGAAGGTGCCTCAAAAACCAAAATTAACTTAAATTTCTTAAATGTATCAATTATCTTCAAGGTTTTCACCAAGATAATAGCAAAATGAATGCTAACAACAATGAATTGGTCGCAACCAAAGAAGTAGGCAGGCTTCAGAAGCGGTTTTAGCACAACCGATCAATACAAGTTGTTCAAAAAGTCATAGAGAGATACTTTGAATATATTATGATCCCTGTACATGCCTTTCATTGATTAGAAAAAAGACTTTGTAACAATGCTAGCCTTAATAACTTCATTATATAATCAGGGTGTAAATTCAATGTATATAAACTTGCTTTAGTCAATATATGAGGAAGTGAAAGCTACCATCTTTGTCAATGAACATAAAGTAGAGATGGATGTACAAAAAGATGTATGACAAGACGACACATATTATTTGTGCTCTTCTCTAGGAGGTATTTGGAAAGTTGGATGGGAAGAAGAGGGCATACAAATGAATGGCGCTTATCTAAACCACCTGAGATTTAAGATGATATAATTTTCACAAGAATCAGAAGAACTACGAAGACACATTCAGGAATGACAAGCTGGCTGGCAAATCCTATGATCTAAGGATTAACCTTACAAGGAGCCAGGTCATGTTCAACAAGTTTGCCAAGGAAAGAACGACTTTTGTCTCTGGAGATGAACTTTAACAAGTAGATCATTACATTAATCTTGGCCAACAGATGTCAACTGAAGGTGCTACAATCTAAGAATTGAACAATTAGTTAAATTTGGATAGCAAACATTTACAAAACTACAGCATTTTCAAGAGCAAATTTCTCTTTTGCGTTAAGAAGAAAGTTTTCGATCAATGCATCCTGCCAATCCTTACCTATAGAAGAGAAACTTGGATGTTAATTATTAAACTATTGCAGAAGCTGCAGGTAGCATAGAGAAGTATGGAATTATGTATGCTAGATGGGATAGAAAGACCTGTAAATGGATCAGAAAACCAACAAAAGTACATTATATCATCATGAATTAAAGAATTAAAATTGTGGTGGGCAGGATTATGTAGCAAGAAGAACTGATGGTAGATGGATTAAATTAGCATTTGAATGGATATCACTAGATCAAAGGTTTGTTGGTTTTTGTTTGATGGTATCAAGTACATTGGACCGAAATGGCAGACCATCATACACCCCCATATCAGTTGAAGATGTACTAAAGAAGCCTTCATCGTGCAGTGGATCGAAATGATGATGAAATACATATATTGAAACTTAATTATTATTGATATATATTATCATTATTAATGTATTGTATTTGTGGGTGTGTGCGTGCATGTGAATAAAAAGTAACTTGGGAGGCTGCTGTAGCACTCATGGATAAATTGTCATTTATTCTGCTGTTCATTAATTTTATTAAGATTTGTATGCTAACATGATATTATCTATCTTGGGTTATTAGAAAAGTAGTAACATATATAAATTATTTACTACATGCTAATAAATGTCGGTATAAATAATCAATAGTATTTTATATAATATTTTGTTTTATTTAGTTTACTGCATACACTGTACTACATTAATGTTACTGTACTTAACATTAGTATGATTTGGCCGCCTCCGTGACACAAGTGGTAGTGTCTCGGCCTTTCATCTGGAGGTCCCAGATTCGAATCCCAGTCAGGCATATTATTTTCACACACACTACATATCATTCATCTCATCCTCTGAAGATATACATAACGATGGTTCAGAAGGTTAACTAAAAAAAAAAAAAACATTAGTATGATAAATTTAGGTGTTCTAATATAACTTGCTGAAAAAAGTATTAATATATGAAATATATTATTAAAACTGCCTATAATATAAATCATAAAAATGTCGTACATTGTATAATTTAATAATATTTTTTTATGACGCATATGAAATATTATTATCTAGATGTGATATGAACTACTTTTTATTTAAAATTTGAATCTTGTGTCTTTAGATGCTACTTAAAACTTGGGCAGTGGCAGGAAAGCCTGCAAGGCATTAATGAGCATTCAATTCCAGCTGTTTTACAGTACTATGCTGCTGCAACTGGTCATGACAATACTTGGTACAAGGCATGGCATGCATGGGCATATATGAATTTTGAAACAGTGCTGTTCTATAAACATCAACAACAGACTCTTGGGGAACCGACTCCAAGATCAGGAATGGTGGTGAGGTTTTAATTTTGTTAAGCACAGCCCTTATTGTGTAATAATGTTATGAAATTTCATTATAAAAATCATTTATAGTGACTTGAAAATTGATTATTACATTGGATACTTCTGTTTTTTTTTTTTTTGTTAATTCATTCAGTTAGAAGATATCTAATGGTTAGTAAAACATCAATTAAATAATTTTGTTGGCAGCTGTCCCAAAAAAGGACAGTTTGGTTTGTATCTGCATCAAAATTATTACCCTAAAATCAGACAGTGGTTTCAGTCCTATTGTTTGTTCTTGGCAGATATTAAGGGTTTGATAAACAATCATCATTAATAATAAATTTATGTGCCTTATTAACTGTCAGCAGACTCGCTTTGGAGTGAGTGTTATCAATTTTGTTATGGTTTCTGTATGACAGATAAATAAATGTATTAACTACTGAAAAACATATTCATAAAAGATACAACTACATATCTTCATAAGGAAGACAACTAAGAAAATTGTGTTAAACGTATGAAAAGTAAATAAAGATAGGAGATTTTTTCTTTTTCCTTTCAAATTCATTGAATGGAAATTATCAGTAATGTGTAAGTAATTATTGGTAAAAGAATAATAAAATTGATTGCTCTTATGGTGAATGAAAGATTTTAACAAGAATTGAACTTTTCCTATTTGATTATGTTAAGTTTATTCAGTAATCATGATTGGGATTTGACTGTTATTTAATGCAAAACAAATTGTTGTATTAAATAAGTAGATGATTATTATGCTTTGTAGTTATAGAAAATTTTAAATTAAACATGCCTTAATGTTCCATTTGTGTTTTTTTTTTAATATAAATAAAGAAATTTGAAGACAGATTGCCTATAAATACTTGTTAAGTATTTATAAGTCTAACGTACATAATCAATTGGATTATGATCTTAGTGGAAACTTTGATAAAGAGTTGGAAGATATAGAATAAGATTTTGCAGGAGAAAATATTGTAAATGATGTAGGTTTAATACATTTAAGAACGAAAAAAAGTTAGCTATTTACATAAGTATCAGGAGTATATCTAAAAATTTAGTCAAAGTTGAGCAGCAAATATTAGCTTTAATAGAAAAAAAAAAAACCTTTAGTTCTTGTATGAAAAGTTTCCGGCCTTTTTTTAAAAAAAATAATTAACATTTTTTGAAAATTATTTTGCTTTTATTTTATCTTTTTTTCAGTATAATCTCTACAAAGACTAATGCACATTTCCTAATGGTACTCTAATGCAGGTTTACCAACTTTATAATGCAATTTGTTGAGCTCCTTAAAATACCCATTTGTGGCATAGATGACTTTCTTTTTGCTGTTAAATCAATGTCCACCAAGCTGTTTTTTGGTAAAGTAGTGAGGAAGTAGGTGATAGTTGCTGGGTGCTAAATCTCTGGTAAACAGGTGATTGGAAAAGCAGTTTGAAGCAGATGTTTAGAAGATATGAAAAAGACATTTAATATCTTAAGAAAAAAATAAAAGAAATAATAAAAAAATAAATAATTTACTGGGCTATGAAATTAAGATTACATAAACAATAAGTCAGAATATTTTATTTCTGAATTACTTATTTCTGAATACATCTGATTCTGAATATATATATAGCACGCATGTGTGCATGCATGCTCATGTGTATTAGGTTGTGTATAAATGATAAAATTATGTATGCATAAAATGAATGCAGATCTGGGCATGGAGTAAAATAATTGAAACAATTTGTTAATAGGAAGTTTCTGAGTTAAAGGATCATCTGAACTAAGAGAGGGAGAGGTCAGACAGTTAACCCAGGTGATCTGTGTATTTATAGTGGTTTCAAATATACACTGTATAACACAATTTTTATCAAGTTGATGTGAAACTGTGGCTTTCACAAAAAATAACCATTATTTCATTGATAATATATTTTGTCAGTCTATTTTTAAGAACAAAACATGTGTTTAAAAACTATTGAAATCAGGTTTTGTTAGAATTCTGGTTGTAAAATCATCAGTTTTTTTACTCTCTTGTGTTAAAAATATTTTTAAGAATTGAAAGTAATAGAATATTTATTTATTTCTTTATCTAGTTGGTAAGGATGAATTTTTATTAGTTTTAATTTTAATTTCATTCCAACCTGATTCTCACATTTAATGAAAATAAAATATTTCACTTACAAAATAGATTTTACTTTACTGCAAGAACAAGTAAAAAATTATCTCACTCTTGCCATCACACACCTACAAGGATGTCATACTGTCTTCTGTGCTTGTGTGTTTAGAGTTGGTATGACTGCAATCACATTTGTAAATTTTATCCAGTTGTGACATGTGTCTTCTGGTTATTACAGAGTAAACATATCTGCTTTGCTAGCAGTTTCCAAGGAGGAACAAAATCAGTTATTTGATTTCTTTGTTTTTTTGTTCTCCTGTTAGAGGTTGTAAAAGGGACCGAAATTGTGAACTTTTATCATAGTACAGGGACAGTGTTTTATTATGTAAAAGTGCGTTTTCATGGATTGAGAAGTTTAAAAATGATCAGATGAGTGTGATGCATGAAAAAGGAGCAGGATCCTATCAGTTTCCACCTTGAATAAAAAAAAATCAGCTATTTGAGGAATGGTTCTGACAAAGAAACAAGTTATATTGTTTGGTAGTGCCTTCTCTGAACATCAGTCTTGGTCCTGCCCATCAAATCATCCATGAAAAGTGATGTTTCTATATGCGATGGACACCAAGCCAGCTTACTGCAGAACACAAGCTCAAATGTGTTGATATCTGCCAATGCTTTCTTGATCACTTCAGCAAGGAAAGTGACATGTTTTTTGAGAAAAATAGAGTCACCATTGATGAAACATGGGTTCACTATGAGTCACAATTGAAACAGCATAATATGGAATGGAAACGTGCAAGATCTTTAATGAAGAAAAAATTCAAGTCTGAGCCATCAGTGGGAAAGGTTATGCTAATTGTGTTTTGGGATGTAAAAGGCCCTATGCTGGACACTTGATGGAAAAAGGTACATATAATCAACAATAGAGCTATAATCAACAGTGCTGTTTTCAATGAAATCTTGGAAAACAAGATGACGCTAGCAATTCTGAACAAAACTGAGGTCTATTGTCTAAGAAATTGCAAGACAACACCCACCCGCACAACACTGTTGTGGTTCAACAACCAACAACACTCTTCAAACCATCAAGTTGAACTTTGAGGTACAGGAACATCCTCCCTACAGCCCAGATCTTGCTCCATCTGACTTTCATCAAGTACCGTTCAAGGATGCAGTTATGTCTATATTTGTGGTGGCGTCTTGGCTTTTCATTTGGAGGTCCTGGGTTTGAATTCTGGTCAGGCATGGCATTTTTAATATGCTACATTTCCATATCCCACGCACAAGCTTTCAAGCTTATGTAGCAAGTGACGATATCGTGAAAAAAAAGAAAATTATATATACATGGGTTTTCAAATTTTAGAACAATATTTATTAAATAACAACATAATGAATATTTACAGAAAGTAAACAATGAAAATAATGTTGTAAGAACTGTCCACATAATCACTCCAAACCTCAATTTGATAGTCTGCTTACATAGATATGTTGAACATTGGGATACAATACTTTCCCATGTTTATTGAAAAAATATTGAATTAATATACACATTTACTCATTTAAATTGTTAAAATACAAAAGTTATGAATTAAGTCAAGTTTAAAAAGAATACATTGTAGTCTTGGAGTCTTGTTGGCAGTCTATGTTTCCTTTTTGAGCGTTACAAAATAGGTTGTTGCAGCACTCCAGGTTGCTCTTGAGGTTCCTGCATGGCCTCAGGAGGCACGGGGTGAAGCTTTAGAGGTTCCTGACAGCCTCAGGAGATGCTGGTTGGAGTCTCTCTTGGAGATTTCTTCTTGGTTTCTCATATGTGTTTAATGACAGAGCATATGTCTCTGTTTTCTTTGGGTTTGAATTGATGAATAGTAGTTGATCAATTGTTTCTTCAAGAAACATATGTCGCCATCGAGCTTAATTATGTAGTGAAGTTTTCTAAGCTTCTGGACTATAGTTCCTCGACTTAACATTGGTTCGCCAGTGGAGGGGTACCACCTTGCTTGTATTCGATCTCCGATGCTTAATTGACATGCTCTAGGAGTGATGTTGGAAGGCGATGGTGTAGGTGGTGGTGGTTGCAGAAGGTCTAATTTAATACTTAATCTTTATTTTAGGTATAATCTGATGGAGATTTTCCTGAGTAAGAGGTGTACATCTGTATCACATTAAGATTTCTTGAATTTTTCTTTGGATGGATAGTTTAGATAGTCATTGTCTGTAATTTTTGCTTGAAAGTTTGTACATTGCATTCGGTGAGCCTGTTGATTACAAGATGTCCCAGTGCTAAAAACGTTTTGGTGTATGCTTTGGTCAGAACAGAATTTTGTAAAGGTTTCACTTTTGAAGATCATTGTATTCTTGGTAAGATCCAGTATTCTTGGTAAGCTGCGAGTCAAGAATATATCTTGAAGGTTTTGATTGGTTGAATTTATTGTTAGTACATTCTTGGAGTAACAGACTTTCAATCATTACAACTTTGCATCGATCTAAATAAAAAAGTAATGATCTTGTAATGGTCCTGCATAATTCATCTGAACCTTCTCAGAATTTTTTGAGGGTTCATTCCAGTGATGGATAGGTGCTTTTGAATGGTTTTTCTTTATTTGTCCACCATTTTGATAAGTTCTGACAAGATTTTCTATGTCTTTATCTGGATCGTGCCAGTAAACTTATTGTCTGGGAGTTGTTTCATCTTTATAATTCCCATGTGAATGTGATGGAGACCTGTGAGAACTATCTGATGCATTGAAGTTGGTACAAGTACTCATTTCCCTTTAAAGATTATGCCATTTTGAAGGTAATTCTCAGATTCATAATTTTTGCAATTCAAAAGGTCTGATTTCAGTTTTGATAATTGTTCATCACGTGAAAGTTATTCAGCAAGAGTTTTGAAATTTAATGTTTCGTTGAAAATGTTATAGGTTGTTCATTAGAAATAAGGGATACTTCTTCCACATATTGTTCAATTTGAGAAATATTTTCTTGAAGAGGAGATTGCGATAGAAAATCAGCATGGATATTTTCTTCTGTCCGTTTATGTCAGATTTGATAGTCAAAGTTGTGAGCCATGTTGCTTAGCTTAGAAGTCTTGCAGATGTCATAGAAGAAAGTTTTGAATTTTTGTGTAGAATGTGACTCAGTGGACAGTTATCAATATACAGTATGAACTTTTTGCTGTATATATGATAGAATTTTTTTAGGGCAAACACAATTACTAGTGCCTCCCTGTCAAGCTTGCTACAGTTCATCTGGGTTTTGGTTAGTAAATGAAAGCGAAAGCAATAGGCCTTTCTATTCTGTTTATTGAATGTGAAAGTATTCCAGATATCTCTGTCGGAGGAGCGTCACAGTTCACTGCCAGTGGAAGGTCTGGATTGAACGGGATTAGTACACAATCGCTTGTGATTTTTTTTCAGTTTTATAAATACTGCTTCACACTTTGGGGATCAGTGGGATTTGAGATTTTTCTGAGGAAGTAATCTCAATGGAGAAGTAAGTGTTGAGGTATTTGGTATAAACTTTGTGCAATAGGTAACCATTCCTAAGAATCTTTTTACATCTTCTTGACTTGCTGGTCCAGGTGTGTTTATAATGGCTGTGACGTAGTCGGGTCTTCAAAAATTTTTTCTTGTTCAATTACATAGCCTTGGTATTGGACTTAAGTTTTGAAAAATTCTCACTTTTCTTTGTTGAGGTGTAAATCAAACTATTGTAATCTATTGAGGCAAGACATCAGGTTTTGTCAGCGATCATATTGTCAGAGTAAGTTGTAATCCCTCAGAGTCCTCAAGATTTTGTCCATGACGAAATGAAAGTTATTTGGTGAAGTTTTGATCCCAAATGAGAGGCAACTGAAGGGATAACTTTCTTTATGAGTAATAATTGTTTGCATTTTAGCCCTCTCCTCATCGACTGGTACATGAGATATGCTTTAACTAGATCTAGTTTTTTTAGGTCATTGATTTTTGGTATAGGGTAGTGCACATCTTGTAGTTGGGAATTCACCCCTACTTTGTAATCATACAGTACCATCGTGCTTGGGGATCATGACTAGTGGAGTTGTCCAGTCATTTCCTTGGACTTTTGAGGTAATGCCTTGGTTTTTGAGTGTTTTGAGTTCTTGTTCTACCTTTATTCGATATCTTATAGGTGAATGCTCAAGTGCCTCATCCAGGAACGGCCCAAGAGTGGAGCAAAATTGTTTGGAGCCACGTAAAGTTTTTTTCAGTTGATTTTCTATCCTTATATTGAACTTATACCTCAGCTACTCCTGGTGGTTCAAATATACCAGTGGTGTACGAGCTAAATCATATGTTGGTATTCTGAAATTCAGATTTGGTTTGTCAAAATTTGATTTGTGAAACAGTTTGTCCAGCTCCCAAATCCACTTCAAACTGCTTGATTTGGACTGTTAATTTTATATATTGTGAATTGATGTTAAAGGAAGGAGTCTTCTTCTGCATCTACTACCTTTACACCTTTTTTTTTGGACGTCAGTCTTTTTAAGCACACTGTATCGATGTAACTGCCTCATAGTTTACAATACTCACATTTTAATCTAGACAGATCAACCCTACAGTGGGATGAAGTATGATTATTCCTGTCACATCTTAAGCAGAGTGCTTTAATTCCTAAACACTTTAAATTTAGATCTTGGTGGAGGATTCTGGTGTTCCTTATAATAATATCATCTTGAATTTGTCTTGTCTCTAGGGTTTGAGGCAAAATTGCTTGTACTCCTACTTTGTAGTCCAGAAACTCTGTGAACATTGGTTGAGGAATTTTATGTTGGGATACTGACTTGTTTAGCCAGCAGTGATCTACTAAGATTTGAGCTTTTGAAAGTGCATCTTGAAAAGTTTTTGAGTTTACCTAGCAACAATTGATGATGTATGTCTTGGTTGGAAAGTACTCTGATATAAATTGTGAATGGAGAAAAAGATCTGCCAGACTTCTTACATTCACATTGGAATTTACATGTTGAAATAAATTTATATAATATTCTTATAAAATCTTGAATTGCTTGATTAGATCCTTGTTTCTGTGATAGGAATTTGTCTCTAACTAAAATATTGTTTTACTCAATTAATTTCAAAGTTTGTACTATTTCATTATAATTTAGGATAAATTGTTTGGCGTTCATTTTGAGGTTTGTTGATATGGATAAAATTACCTTTTGCAATATTTAAATATTTAAAAAACTTAAAAAAAACAACACTATGATATGAATGACTATTATGAATTAAACAGTTAAAATTTGATTGGTATAAGTATTTATTGAGAAGTTTGAACATGTGAGGATGGGATTCGAACCCCATTCTCGTCGCCACTTGTTTTGATCATTAATTAAATAAACATATGTTTTTTCAAATCATAGAACAATGTTTATTATTAATAAGAACACAATGAGTATTTTCAGAAAATAACGATGAAAAGAATGTTGTAAGAACTGTCCTCATCGTCACTTCAAACCACAATTTGAAATCAATATCTCGAATGTTGGGATATAACAGTTGCTTTGAAAGATTGTTGATTTTTCACAGATTTAGACATGCAGGAAGCAGTGCAAAAGAAGCTGAAAACTTTCTTGGAAGGATATGCAAACTTGTGGACACTAGACCAAGTGCATTGAGAAGGGAAGTGGCTCTGTGGAAATTTGATGTGTACATTAAACTCCTACATTTGTGTAAATAAATTGTAGAATGAAAAGTATAGATAATTTTTGACTTGCCTTGTAGATAAAATATAAAGTAAGGAAAAGTATCTGTTATAATTTTGGAATTGCTTAAAATTTATTAGAAGGATATATTTATAGTAAGAATTTTTTTTTACATTCGTTTTAAAAATTTCATTTTTTAGCCTAGTGCTCAGTACATCACCCAATTTACAATACCAGCAGTTGAGGGGTTTTTCCGTTCAATTGCTTTATCACATGGAAGCTCCCTTCAAGATACTCTCAGGTTACTCACATTATGGTTTGATTATGGTCAATGGACAGAAGTTTATGAAGCAATTGTTGAAGGAATTCGCAGAATTGAAATTGACACTTGGCTGCAAGTGAGTAACATCATTTGTCATTCATAGTTTAAATTAATAATAATAGTTATTGTTTAATTATTTATTAAATATTCATTTAGATGTACTCTTTCTTAAAAACTCATGCTGTTTAATTATAAAATAATTAAACAGCATCTCTACGAGTTATTCGTGATTTCTTTATATTTCTTTCTGACACATTTTCAGTTTAAGTTTATTATTAGTATTGTGATTAAATATGCTGCTTGTTTTTTTTTTTTTTTTACATTTTTGTGCTAGTTAGTAGTATGTTTTTTCTATGTTGAAATGGTTTTTTTATATATGCATGTTAGATTTCATTTTGCAATTTGGTAGTGTAATTTTATTATGAAACTTGTTAAAAAATGTATGTAACCTATAAATATATGTATATATTTAAATTCTATTAAAATAAACCATCTAGTACAGAATATTGAAATAAGACTTATCTTAATTTTACCATGAAAGTACTCTCTTGAGATCCTGCATCCCCAGTCATGATTGAAATTTCCATTATTGCATAATAAAAATAAAAAATAAAAAGACTAAAATAATGAAAATTGGGTATTTATCTATGTACTATCTGTTGCAGTTTATATAAGACCATCTGCCTCAAACACTGTCTGATGGTTTATCAAAATGAATGATTTTGATTATATTATTAGTGTATAAATACTTTTGTATATGTTTTCATGCTTTTGTGTTTTATAATGTATTGGTTATAATTTTAGTATTGTGTTTTATAAATATTATTTATATCCATTCTTAACTATTTGTTTTATTGTTTAACTTTTCTTTGTTATGTATTTGATTGACCTGTTAATCATATTTGTACAAGTGTTAATTTTATGGGACCAAGAGAGTAATTTGATTTTTTTATGAATTGTTTATTATTAGATATAGGTTTCTGTATATTGATGTTTCAATTCGGTTGTCACTTTGCTACAAGTGGGGGCAATAGTGGAAGGGCAGGTGGAATATTAATGAACTATATCAGAAACAAACTATGCTCATACGCACAAGCGACATGGGCTGTTATATATTTGAATTCGGAGAATTTAATGTGAATTTTATTTCACAATTTTTCTTCCTATTGATCTTATATGATTTTTTTTTAAAATTAAATGGGTTATATTTATATCTCATATTACATTTATTTATTTATTGATCATTACAAGGTTACAGAATGAAATACATACATAATTATATAAATACTGAAGTGAGAGAATGATTCATATATAACACGATATCTGATTTCCTCACAATTTCTAACAATTCTCAATTCTATCATGGCCGCCAATATAGTGAGAGAATGATTCGTAAATAACCAACATGATATCAAACTTCCTCACAATAATTTATTTAACACAATTTACAACGCTTAACAAAATCTATATGAAACAATTTAAACTTTTGCGCAGTACAACGGCAGTGTCACCTAACAGAACTACGATAACAAATGAGCCAATGAACAGTGTCCTTGTCTAGCTATGTATACTTTTTGTTTTACATCTAGAAAACACTAGAAAAATCTATTTGCTAATATTACTAATATCTACTTTATTTATAAACACAATTAATTCCAAACAATATAAATAATTACATTAGTTACAAAACTAAACTTTATCAATGTAATTTGCCAAATAAAAATTCATTCTCCACTAAAAATAGTAATTCAAACAAAGATACAACCTTACTACTTCTAGTACTATCCATAAAATTCTGGAAAATTTGAAATCTCTGATTACACATAACAAAGACTGAATTATTTAAATACTGCTGACATACAAATGAAATAATATTACCAAAATATTATTATTAAATATAGAAATTAAATATTATTAACAAAATACCATTATTAAATATTTTTAACATAACAATTTAACACTGTTTCTCACTTTACTTAATTATATATTTATTTTGTGGACTTCAATATATATATCGGGAGTTATAATAATTTTGATAAAAACCTTGTACTACAACAATACATAACTACACTTTAAACCCTGCAGAGATGCTTAAGCATTTGTATGCAACCTGGAAAAACCTTAACCAATACATAATAAATGTTATATTACTTTATTTATCTTACTAAACTTAGTAATTAAAATTATTTATTTATTTATTGATCATCACCAGGTTACAGAATAAGATACAATACACAACTACTTAAAACATTACATGATCTAATATATTACATAATTATCCACTGACCCAATTTTATAATTTATTTTCAATATTTTTGAAGCTTATATTTCTGAATTCAGGTGATAACAAGTTGAAATAAAATACTTTTTTCATTGTTGACTTTAGGCAAAAGTATACCTTTTTTGTGTAATGAACTGTTACTAACATGATTATGTGATATCTTTATAATGTTATGTGGTTGTTTCTAATGTGTAATTTTTATATAAATTGTTGGGTAACTGAGCATTGCTATTTTTTTTTTTTTTTTTTTTTGAGAACCTTGATAACCTTCTTATAAATATTTTCATGGTTGTTTTGAATTGCTTCCCTCCATGCAACAATAATACCATGAATAATTATATCATAATATAACCATACATATCATGAAAAAATTTTTACCATTTAGTAAACTTACTTAATAGGTACTAGTCTAAAATATAAATTATATATTTGGTCTTTTTGCAAATATTTGATAATTCCAATGCAAGTTTTAATCAGTGGTAATTCCTACTTAGGTTGCTCAGCTTTTAATCATTTTTCCTTCAATATATAAGTTAAATTCATTGGATAATTAATCATTGGATTATGTCATGCATGTTATGTTAATATTTAGTGATAATTTACTTACATAAAAATAGTCTTTTATACTCTTTAATAAGTATTTTGCTTAGTCATCCCAATTTTTAGCTATACATAACAAAACTGTATCAACTGTATACTATTTCTTGTTGCATTGTATTTTTCTTGTCAAGATAAATTTGTGTTTTTTTTTTCCACTGATTTTCATTTGAATGTTAGAAGTTTAATTTTCTTTATCCATGGGGCCCCTTTACACCCCTCATGAACTATTGTTTTAGTTTACACTACTTAAGTTTTTGTTTATATACAAGTATATAATCTTTTTTCCTTTTTTTTTAACTTGTAAGTTGTGCTCTAATAAGATGTGTTCCAATTTGTAAGTTTTTTGTGGTTTTATTTATTTTTATCTTTTTTATTTTTTATTAGTTGTAAGTTTTAGTTTAATATTTTAGTTTTTTAATATATTTTAGTTATAATATGACTCATGATATTTCAACTAGGTTATTTGTAAGTAGTTGTAGGTTAAGCACTATTGCCGGCCTCCGTGGCGCAAGTGGTAGCATCTCGACCTTTCATTCAGAGATCCTGGGTTTGAATCCCAGTCAGGCATGGCATTTTTCACACACGCTACAATTCATTCATCTCATCCGCTGAAGATATACCTTAATGGTTCCAGAGCTTAAAAAAAAAAGAAAAAGAAAGTTAAGAACTGTTAGCTGTGATATTAATTTTAATCTTTCAGTTACTACTTATTTTCTCTACAAATTTTATACTGAGCGTTGATAAAATTCAAACGTTTTTCGCCCACAATGTCTGCCAAAGCGGACATCACCTCATGAATTCTCCCCAACCACAGGAGAATTGTCTTCTTCATGCCTGTGCCAACGCTGCAGGGGAGCTGCAAAAACTCCTCTAAATACTTAAGCTCCTCTTGAACTTCCTTCAAGAGCAGGGCAAAACTGCTGGGTCTGCTCGCTGCAGTCTTGAAAGCTTAAAAGATCTCATTAGGGTCCCGAGTGGGCGGCCCTACATCCATTGCTGAACCTTAACTAGTCCTCAGATGTTGAGGTCGACAATAAAGATGCCGGCCTCCTCTTTCTCCAGGGCTTTCCTACCACCTACAAACCTGTAAACTTCTCTGTCATGGCTGAAGATTCCCTAACCTGACTAATTCTAACTAAAATGCTCGCTGTCTTCCTACCTACTGCTCTGGTTGGGCAAACCCGTGGACATGACTACTATCTGCAATGAGCTACGGGCAGCTGGGGACTTTCTGTATTCCCTGTCACACTATGTACCTCTTGGATGCTGCTGGATTAGTTACTGAACAAAAAAAAAAAAAACCATAGATTACGGCCCTTGCTCTGAAAAGGACCAGGGTGATACCCTTTACTCATTACAGGGTCTTATGACCAGGAGTCTTTGCCACTTTTCAGCTGCTTTGAGGTGGGTATGCATACAAGGCTTTAGTCCTTTACTTTCTGCAACTAAGTAAAACACAGATGAGTATATTAACAATCGTAATCCTAGAACCCAAGGCCTGAGATTACCACTGTTGGAACTGTTACACACACCAACTACAGCCCTATGAACCAATGACAAATCGTAAAGTGTCTAGTACTCTGGTGCACACAAAAGGAGACCAGAGGGTTCGTGATATGGAACAAAAAAACACTATAAAGTTGCAGTTGGTTGTGTTTGACTTCAAAAATGTTTTGATAAAACTTATTCTATGATAAAGCAAGCATTTGATGATGAAGCCGCATCTTGAACTACAGCATACACATGCTAGAAGCGGTTTAAAGATGGTAGAGAGTTGTTGGATGATGACTAATGAAGCAGGAGGCTGTCAACAGCTGTTCACAACAAAAACAGTGCGAAAGTGCACGTGCAACTGGTCAAACCATGAATTCTAAATTCTGATGCATCGCATTTGTCAAATCTGTCCTGAATAACGGTATCCGAGCAGTTGGACTCTCTTGCACAACATGGCAAAAGTTTTAACACACTATTATGCTGCAAATCAAATCACAGTATTATCCCAACTGCCCTGTTCACCTGACTTGGCTCCAGCAGACTATTTTTTGTTCCCGAAACTCAAATTGAAGATGAAAGGCCACTTTTTCAGTGATATTCCGGCCATC
Organism: Zanna intricata; assembly: GCA_010016005.3. NCBI lineage: Eukaryota > Metazoa > Arthropoda > Insecta > Hemiptera > Fulgoridae > Zanna > Zanna intricata. The sequence goes on along the minus strand of JAAAKQ030003905.1, from coordinate 9,777 downwards.
CAAAGGGCTTGCACTGAGCAGTTGAAGGTAATCTCACTAAATGATTTCTCCAGAGCGTTTGACCAGCTCTACCGGTGCATCATTGAGTGTATAAATAGAGAAGGGTTCTATGTAGAGGGCTGAAGTGAGTAAATTCGTTTATCTTTAAATCTATATTTTTATTTAATTTAGTTCAGGAACTTTTCAGACATACTGGGCTATTTTCTAATTTTTCTAAAATAATTTGGTTAACAGTGACAAAAACCAGTGCCAAATCTAAAAAAAATCGCAGCTACTATTTTTTTACCATCTAAATTTTCAGCAATCGATTTTGTAATTTCAGCCGTGGCATCTTTTGTTCCTTTACCTTTTATAAAATGAAACTGAGATTCAAATATAATATTGTACTTTAAAAAGTTTGAAAAGTTTAAAAAGTTTTTAAAAGTCTGATCATTTTGTATGCAATTTTTTTTTCAAGTATTTTTGTACAGTTCAAGATCATTGATGTAGGTCTATTATTTTTATAGTTGGTTTACTATTGCCCAACCTAAAAACAGAAATTATCTCTGCTGATTTGAAGTGATTAGGATCGTTGATTTTCTGAAATATTAGATTGAATAAAAATATTAAAGGATTAGTTATTCATCTACCAATTTCCTTTATGATTTTACAATTTATGTTGTCTACACTATCAGATTTGTTTTTTGGTTGCGTTATCATAATTATAACCTCAGAAGAGATTGTCGGTTTTAAAAATAAATATAATTTTTTAATCTGGTAATTTTTCTATGATTAGTTGTGCAACTGGATATATTTTTCTTAGTGTAACTTTTCCTACATTTCCAAAATAACGATTGAAATAATTGTCTATGCTATAGCTATTTCAATTTCATTGTTATTATTTTCATTTATTACACACAAAACTCCCTACTGAATTTTTTTACCTGTTCCAATTTTACTATTCACAGAAGCCCATGATCTTTTTGGATTAGTTTTATAATCATTCAGACTCTTTGTATTTTTTTTTTCTATTGTTAACAATGAGTTTAATTTTTTAGCATATTTTTTTATGGGTTTTTTATTATTTCATTTTCTGTATTTTTTGTTTTGCATAGCTTATGTTATTGTTCTTTATCATTACATGATTTTATTAAACCGTTTGTAATCCATTGCTTTCTAGATGCATTATTATTATTATTTTTTATTGTGTTTGTTGATTTACTTATGATTTCAACTATAGTATTGACTAAGAATTCCGTCGCCTCATTCACACCTTTTATTTGATAAATCACATCAAGATTTGTTTGACTGCATAATCATATAAGTTTTTTTTATGATTTATTTTCTCTACATCATTTATACTATTATTATTATATATATAATTCTTGTACAATATCCAGAAATAGTGGAAAATTATTCATTAGATCATAATTCATTTTATTGATTGTATTTCAAGGTTTGATTTAATAGTCATTATCAGTTATCAGTTAATAGTACATGAATTATCTCATTTACAAATGTAATAAAGCTTTTAAAATACAGGATGTATCTGAATGTAAAGAAATTAATTTGTAAATTAATACTTTCTTGATCTAATTTATTAATATCAATATTAAAAATCGCCTACAAATCTGATTTTCAAAATTATTTCAATTTCAAGTTCATTCATACAAATGATTGATAAATTTATCATAATCAAAATATCTGTATATTGCACTTGCAAATATTTTTTTAAAATTATTCAATAATAGTAACTCTAGTTTTAAGATATTGGTTAATCTCATTTTTTCATTTGTATTTTATAATCCATCTCCGATTTTGTATATATAACAACTCAGTCTGTTTTATTTAAGGTCACATGGTTCCATGTAACATGGAAAGTGTTAATTTCTCATATTTCATGATCCTTTTTCTCAGCTCCCAGAAGGCCTACAAAAATGAGCTTTTGCACAGACCTTTCTGGGCCTTTTATAAAGCTACTGAGTTTTTTGAACAAATTTCTTAGAAATTTATTTTCAAAAAAAGTTTTTCCTAACGTCTGTTTTCAATTGCCTTATTTTGCTGAAATATATTTTTAATTTATTTTCTGAGTGGAATTTCTTGCTATAAAGAACTCAGTGGATACATCTTCACCCTACAAAACTACTGTAAAAATTTCATTCAGCTATCTTTAACAGTTTTTTTAGAATAAAGGAACATAAGTAGAGAATTTCTAAATTTTTGGAAAAACACATATAAATATTATAACATGATATTTTTACACTTTTCACAATACTAGAACATACATGCACCATAGAAAGGATCATCTAGAATATTCTTCTTCATTAGCAGCATTTCTTTTCACCCTTTATTCATATATATGTTATAACCATCACTTTCAGCATTTAGCCCTATTGCATTATTATAATATACTCTGTACTTTTATAAAGTTAGTAGCACTATTGCATTTAGCAGTAATCTTTTCTCTTGCAGTATACATTGTTTATTTTTTATTTTTTTTATATTTAAAAAAATTTTTTTTTTGAACGGCAATGAAGGAATGCACTTTTGCACTTCCTGCAGGGGTGTATTGGGCTCGAAGCCAGGACGCTGGCCACCCTGACCTAGCAAAGCTAAGTGGGCACTGACATGGAGCCGTAGCGACCATGAAACAGTGTTACTCCCACCCCCTACCGACTAAACCTCCCTCACCGTCTTTCCAGGGGCGGCTGGAATCGCCTTTCAGCATGTCATCGGCCAGCCCTGAAGGTAGTGGCAGCAGATTAAACTATATTAAACTATAAATGTGCAAGGAAATAATGAAAATATTCTTACATTGACTGATAAATTATGTGCAGTGAAAAAACCTTTAAAATTGATGCTTATTGAAAATATTCCTGAAATGTCTGGATCTATTAAAAATAAATACCTGGATGTAGCAAAGAAAGCACTTAACATATGTTTTTTTTTTTTTTGTATATCATGTCTTTTTGAGAAAGGATTTTTAATGATAGTTAATATAAAAACAAAAAAAAACCTCAAGAGACTAGAATTTAGAAGAGGAGATGCGAGTGGTGATTTCATTTATTCATCCCAGTATTACTGAAATCTGCAAAGATATATTTTTTTTAAATATTATAATTTTAACTTTAATTTTATGTAAATTTGAAATAAATACAGGCATATGATTTCATGAAAAAGTATGGGTATTGCACAATAATTATTGTTATAGCAGTTGTGATAGAAATAGCTGACATAATTTGTGCCTATTTTCTTTATTCTTGAAAATTTATCAGAACAATATTTATGTAATATTTTTATATTCCTCACATAAAAGAGGAAGTTTTAAACTTCAACAGCCTGTTTCTCTTGTGTCAAATGATATACTGTACTTAAGGTAACTTTAATATTATGGAATTTATGTTATCATTTCAGGTTATTCCTCAACTAATAGCCAGGATAGATTCACCACGTATACTAGTGGGTCGTCTTATCAATCACTTATTGATGGACATCGGTAAGCATCATCCTCAAGCACTTGTCTATCCATTAACTGTTGCTAGCAAATCTAATAATAATCAACGTCGAGTTGCTGCTAATAAAGTATTGAAAAGTATATGTGAACATAGTCAACTGCTTGTGCAGCAAGCAATGATGGTATGTAAATTTTATTAATTATTAGTTCCTATAATTAAGAAAAGAAGTTAATGTATTAATGTAGTAGGCGATCTACTGCTGTAGGTAGTTAGTTTTTAGATGGTGCCACTGAAACACTATATTGAAATAAGAAAATAAATAAATAAAATTCCATTGAAATTTTTCATTTGGACAATTGAGCCTTTGCCTCAACATTGTAGCCATACTCCCATGATTCGTCACCAGTTAAAATATGAGCTAGTCTGTGTTATCAACAATGTCAATAAGCATTTGTTCAGCGGCGGTTACATGTTGCTGTTTTTGTTCAAAATTAATCAGTACAGAACAGATGGGCTTTTACACTTTTTATGTTCAAAACAGTAGTTCAAAATCATTTCACTTGAGCCATATTAAATACTGTTTCTTTGGCAACCTCTCTGATAGTGATTCTGCAATTAGCAAAGCACAATCTCTTTAACTTTTTGCAACATTTTCATCTATGATTGATGTGCTAGAATGCCCAGACCTCACATCATCTTCGATGTCTTCTCAGCCTTCATGAAAGTGTTTGTACCATTTATAAACTCATAGTTGTAACATAACATTGTCACCAAAGGCCTTCTTTAACATTTTGCTGCATTTAATTCCATTTTAATGCAAAATTTCTTACAAATTTTCTGAATTGAAGTTTCATCAATTAAAAAATTACCTAAAACACTAAACTTATGTCTTGCTCTTTTGCTCACCAAACAAAGCATTGTAGCGGGCTGAAAATTAACATGTATGTCGCTGATAATACTAACCAATATAAAAAAAATCAACTCAAATATAAGATACAGCATGTGCAATGAAAAAATTATCTTTACTTTTTGTTCTGACCTCATATAGTTTAGGTCAGGATTTATCATGATATTTTGGTTATTATCTGATGCAGTTTATTATAATATTGTTTTGGAATCCTGTACTATTAATTGTATTTTTCTCTATTTGTTTTTTAAAATTTAATCTCATTTTATAATTACCAACAAAATTTTTGCACTCTAGAAACATTTTATTTTGCTAAATTAATACTCGTGCTTAATGGTGTATAAGAGTTAAAGTTACAATGTAAGATTGCTTCATCAATTCTTTACCACAGGTTATTGTGATATTTCAGGTAGTTAATTGACTTTGTCTGTACAGAATTTGGTTTTTAAGTTTTTCATGAGTGGGATTGCAAAATTGCTATGTAAATCAATTTCTAACAGATTAATCAGGAAATTTTATTTAATCTGTAGATTAATTTGTTAGATTAATAATTATTGCATTTCTTTTTAATTAATTGTTAAAATACATATTTTTTAGTTCTATTCTTTTTCTTTTTAGGTTAGCGATGAATTAATACGTGTGGCAATATTGTGGCATGAACTATGGCATGAAGGATTAGAAGAGGCAAGTAGATTATATTTTGGTGAAAGAAATGTGAAGGGAATGTTTGATACATTAGAGCCACTTCATCATATGTTAGAAAGGGGTCCACAAACACTAAAAGAAACTTCTTTTAACCAGGTATGTAGAATAGAATTTTTTAACCTCTTAAAATTCAAAAAACCTTGAAAATCGTTTTTAGATATTTATCTGAAGAGTATTAGTAAATCCAAATTGAGTGAATATCTTGTTTAGTATAGTTGGAAGTAGGGAAAACTTGCAATCATTTTTAAAAATCTTTTAACTTTCTTCACCCCTTTCGAGGCTTTCAGGGTTAGAAATTGGTTTTTAGATATTCCCTTCAAGATTACACACACCAAAAATTAAGTTGATGTTTTCATTTGTTTAGTTTTAGTTATTGTATAGTTTTAAAAAAAATTGTATAGTTTAATGTTACACCATTTTGACCCTATAAGATTGCATTTCAAACTGCACAATTAATTAGTGTACAGTTACACCATAAGAATTGGTATAAAAATTTTCATCTATTTATCTTCAGTATTTTTGGCTGGGCATTGATAATCAATCAGTCAGGACATGTTGTTTTATATACATAGATATTTGTAAAATTTGATAAAAAAACAATATAAGAAAACAAATAATTTTGTAAAATTAATTTTTTTTTTTTTGTTTAAGAATTAAAATTACTTTTTCAAACTGAATATTATTTTTTTACAGTTACCTGTTTACAGTTATAATTGTTGGCATCAAACAATGTAGTAATAGTGATTGAAAATTTTGACTAAAAAATCAATTAGCCCTTTTAGTATAGACTGCTAACAGAGTAAAGTAAACTGAGTAACTGATATTTTAATGCTTGCATCTTTCATAAAATGTTTTGTTCAAATCTATAGCTATTGTACTTACAGTAATGAACAAATTGATAAATTTCATAAAAAGAAACGTGGAATATTTATCTTCTTTTTTTTACAGGAAAATAATGAAATCTTTTTAGTATTTTATTAAATTTAAGTTTTATATATTAATTATTTATGTATTTTCAAATTTAAATTTAAATTGTGTATATTGTATACAATAGTATTTATTATTAGAATTGGATGTTTATTACTTTTTAATAACGTTAGTGATTTTAATGTTAGTATAGAATTAATGCAATTAGTCTAGTACAATTACATTAAAATTCTCTTAATAATTTATTAGATTATGATAAAATATAACAGTAATTTTATGAATGCTCATTACTCAAGTATATGTTGTGTATATTAATTATTACACTAACAACGTAAAAAATAAATTAACATTTTTATATTAAATAAAATAAGTTATACATTTTTTCATCTTGTATTTTATATATAATTTTTGATTGCACAAGAAACAAACTTAAAGTGATTTATAAAGAATAAGTTTGGCAAGATAAGGATGAACTTGCATTAATTTCAAATGCTGGTTTATTTTCCATATTTAAGATATCATCTAAAAATTAACATAAGAGACTAGTCAGTTTTCACAGACTGATAATATCAATACAAAATAATCTTTTGATGACCATCATCTAAGCAAAGTTTGGAAGTGTTTTAAGAGACAGTGTTTTTAGATATCAGCATGAGAGTAAAGAAACGTGAACTGTTTGAGAGTTTCTTAAAAATTACAAACAAAAAGCAAGACCTTAATCAAAAAATTAATGTTGTCACCAAGGATGAGATTAAAAAATGTTTATTAAAGAGAAAAAAAAAATATTGTTGTGCATATTTCTGTATTTTTCCTTGCATGAGATACTGTCAGTATTATTCAGACAGGGACACATTTTTTTTTTTTTTTTTGTACGGATAGTTGTGCTTGGGTAATAAAAAGTGATATATATTTAACTTCTAATACTCATTATTTAACTAAGGGGTAAGAAATGGGTATTCATTTGTTGCTCATATAATCTGTTCTAATCTTTCATTCAGTGTGAAGAAACTGAGATACAAAAAGCACCAGTCAGTTACTTTCTCTGAGAGTTCTGTATGTTGCCGTTCCCTAAACTGAGTGAAGGCAATCACTCAGGTAAACTGAGTGAAGGCATCACTTGTAGTGCTGTATTGCCTGCAGTTTGATGGGCTTGGTATGATGATACATGGCAGTATGTTTGGCCTCAATTTAGATTGCAATGGCAAATGACTTCACTGATAAGTGCTTTTTAGTAATCCTTGATAGTGGGCTTTCATTTGTAACTGCGATAGTTACTGCACTTAACATTCTGTGTTAATATTATATAGGAGTTCTTGAAATATCTTATGTATTGTTATTCTGTAGAGAGGGATGAAAAAGCTTTGAAAAATAAATTTATGTAATAAGCATTATCTAAGAATTAAGGTAATATAATAATAAATAAAATAATAATATAATCAATAAATAAAGTAATGGTTACTTTAGTGGTTATCTCATTCTTGTGAGTAAATCCTTTTCTAAAAAATAATTTTCAAAGAATTTTAATAATTCTTCAAATATTAGTAATTGAAAATTTTATATTTACTTTGTTTTTATACCAAGTAGAATTTATAAAGTCGTTTCATTAATGTATGATTATATTTTTAGGCTTATGGTAGGGATTTGGTGGAAGCAATTGACTGGTGTCAACGATATAAAACATCTGGTAATGTAAGGGATCTTAACCAAGCATGGGATCTTTATTACCATGTATTTAGAAGGATATCCAGACAATTACCACAGCTTACCAGCCTTGAATTGCAATATGTCAGCCCGAAGTTGCTTGTCAGTCGTGACCTTGAACTTGCTGTACCTGGATCGTACATTCCTGGCCAACCTATTGTTCGGATTGCACATATACAGAGTTCTTTACAAGTAATCACCTCTAAACAACGTCCTCGTAAACTTTGCATCAGGGGTAACTGCTTTTTGTATATACTTACAGTAGTTTAATGTAGTTATGCATAATGTTATATTAATGGTTAATTGGTGATGTAAATGAAGTTTCTAGATGTCTTACAATTCCCTTAATGATTAAAATATGACATACATTTCTTGTTTTATGGTTAATATAATAATAGTTTATCGATTGCGTAATTTTTTAGTAATTCTAGAAGATTATAATTGATAGATAAATATCTAAATAAAATATGTAAAAATTAAACTGCAATCATAGTATTAAATGCTATATTAGACAGACTGGATGGACATTCAGCCACTGATACAAAATAATATATTCAGATACTACAATCAACAGGATCGCTTCACATGAAATAGCATTTGTGAAATACCTCATGTAAACAAATTTCAGATGCAATGATAAGTGTACACCAAAAAAAAAAATTGTATAGTTACTTTAATCATAAAATAACCAAATAATTATCCTAACATGAACATTTTATAATTTCAAAACACGCTACTGTAAAACATTTATGAAAATTGTTTATCAATAATAATCTGTCCAACAAATATAATTTTTTCATGTTATAATTTGTGTTTTTACAAAATTATAAAAAATCTTAGTGAATTTTATGTAGAGTCTGTCATTGTTTAAAATAAATTTCACCCATGTTATAAAACATTTTAATTCAGTTAATTAATCACTAATTAGATAAAATAATCACATAGCAGGGAGAAAAATGATCCCATGATGATTTATTGTAACCTTTTCGAATCTTGCTGTTTTTCAAAACAAATTATAGAAAAAGTCAATTAGTAGTTCCCTGTTTATTAAACACTATGATTTTGAAAATTTAAAAAGTAACACATTCATTGAAACCATTGATAATAAGGAAATACTTTGCTTCTCAAAAATTTAGGTAAATGTAGTATTAAAATTATTAAAAAAAAGATAGTTGCGAATCCTTACTTATTAATTTTTTTTTTAATATCACTTTTTGTAGAATATGCAAAATTATCAATTATAGTAGTGATAACCTGGGTAAGTGTTGTAAAATTCATGAAGGCTGGTTATTAAATTCATTAAGACTTTCTCTTTATGAAGTAATTCTCTAAATGAATCAAGTCAGGAAAATAGATGTATACATAAAATGCTGCACGGAACTTGGAGATGCTAAATTATTTCACCTTAATGAAAGATAATATTTTTTCTATACTCACCATAATATATTTTTCTAGTTGATTATTTGTTATAATATTGAATTTTCTTATTATATTAAATTGATATCTAAAGTAACGATTAGAATTCTATAATTAATTAAAATAATTATTTGAAATATATATGAATTAATTTTTTTGAAGCAAACATTCTTTTTTAATTGGTGGCTGTGAGATGCATTTTTTTTATTGTAAGTAGTTGCAAGAAATTTAATCATTGATTCTCTTAATCTGTTTTGTTAACCTCTAATACATCTACTGTATTAATATCTGAATTATGCTGTAGTTTTTATCATATTTTTAAAAAACCCTGATAAGTATGAAATATTTTTTATTAATTTTTCACTGTATTATTTCACATTCATTATAACTGGTCAATACAAATTTTTTATTGCAGATTTTTTCATCTTGAATGTAGTATATTTTTTTGAGCAGTAGTAGGAGTGATCTTTTGGAATTACATAATGTGAATATTGTTTGTATAATGTGTTCATTATGATCACATAATTATGAGAACTGCCATGTATATATTTATACTTTGCTTTTGATTATGGAGACTTATATTGTGGGGAGTGTCTGTTCAGTTTTGATATTTTTTTTTTGTCTTCAGTCATCTGACTGGTTTGATGCAGCTCTCCAAGATTCCCTATCCAGTGCCAGTCGTTTCAT
>JAAAKQ030003894.1:0-16485 GCA_010016005.3 Zanna intricata | reverse complement strand
GGGGGGGCGGGGGGGGGGTGGGGGGGGGGGGGGGGGGGGGGGCACCATGTGAACAGCGGAAGGGTCTCTGTTACACCTGCAATCACTTCGACCCTAGCCACCACATCGCCAGCTCTAAAGGTGGTGTAGTCCATATCCATGATCAGTAAAGTATTTTGAACCAGCAGGTGGCCAAGAAATCCAGTCCTAATGCGGCCTGTAGATGAAGTTTGGCCGACCAGATCCGATTTCCGAGAATAGGAAAACTTGGAGCACAATGAAAAGTACATATGAACAACTGTTTCCGTCCTGGATGTGGAACGTAGATGGAATGTTCCAGATGTGGGGATTATCTACCTCAGAGCAATTTTACTGTATTATGTACATTACTAAACTTAAATGAATGCTAGTACATGTTACTGTTCTGATTAAGAAAATGCTTATTTTTAATATAGGGTGAATCGACAGAACATTCAGTTCATTATAGTAACTTGAACAACAGAATGCAACAATTATAGATCCAATCCTAATTTATATTAAAGTAATGATTTAAAAAAATATATAGCAAAAATTAAACAAGTTTTGGGCTTTTGTATTCAACTGAACTGTTATGGCTTAATTACATTAAATTACTTAAAATTAAATAATAAAAAATTACATAATTTTTAAAGAGACTATATAAACCTGTCACATATATACATACCTAAATGCATTTCAGTATCAGAAGGTGGCATAACATTGCTAAGGTGAGGTGGAGGTGGAGCACTCAGTCTATCATTTTGCACCTGTTGTAATTTTTCTAATAGTACAGTAGTCTGATCTAAACATTCTTGCATCATATTTTCTTCTTTCCATGCTCTCTCTGCAAAAAAGAAATAGATAATAAATATATTTGTAAGATAAAATTATTTTAAAACATAAAAGACTGATTCCTATAAAATCATCATAAGTTAGCAGTAAGAATAAAAAAAAAATTATACCTGTATTAAACAGAACTGTAAACAAATTTCATAAAGCAATATTTACTACAACACTCTTGTCCAATGAATTTTTTAATTATTTTTCTGATCAACCTTATCATCTAAATAATTCCGACAATTAGCCTAATCAGAAGCACAGGTTTTACTAGATACCTAAGCCCATCTCGAAAACAATCTTTCCAGGATGCTGGACTGGATGAGATAGTCCAACATCACCATGGCGAATAAACTTGACTAATATAACTCCACTAGATATTTTATTTACTGGTGTTATGTCAACCATCCAATTTTTTTTAATCATAAATATGAATACTTATTTTAAATGAAATTATACACTATTTTTTAAAGGATTAAAACAGAATATTTTTTTTTTAAATTATACTTAGATAAATATTACATAGAAAAAATTACAGATAATCATCTGATCTGAATGAAAAGAATTACAAATATTTTAATATGAAGAAACTTACTTTTAAAAAATGATGATGATGATGAATGAAAATAATATAATTACAATTCTACACCATTATAAGAGTTTACTAAATGAAAAAAGAAATCTGATCTTTATAACTAAGGTTAGAAATGCCCATTTTCTACTTTAACTTTAACCTGTTAACAGGAGTACAGTTATCAAAAGAATTCATGTACTTAATCCATTGTAACTGAAAAGACATGTCAGTAAATAAATATTTACCATAATAGTCAAGGAAACTGGTTTCAATTCCTAGATCTGCCAGTGTTTTTAACTGTGAAACATCTATTTTTACATCAGATGCAGTTGGAGGGGCTGGTTTAGATTCCATTAACTGTTTAACTCTTTCTTCCTCTTCTCTGAACTTTTTCCTTTCTTCAAGCACTTTTTTGGTCTTTCTATGATCTCCTCCAGTCAATAAATCTAATAAATTATCTACCATTGTTAAAGTGTAATCACAATCTTTGGCAAAATTTAAAATACTGAAACAAAAAATATAATGAAAAAAACAGCATCAAAAAAAAAAAAAAAAGAAAAAAAAACAATTACTACATAGTAACAGACTCCATACAAGATACTTAGCATGAAATAGTAAAAAATAAGCAAACCCATAAATTATCCAACTATAGTAATATACAACATGATGATTAATATAAAATGCATTGTAAACTTATGTATAATATATAAACTACTCAAAAAATCAACATTTATAAGACACATGCATACATGTGCGTACACGCACACATACACATTTGGAAACTTTTCAGAAAACTTAGGCCTTACTAAATCAGTATATCTGTCACCTTTACAAAAGACATTTTCAACAAGAAAAATGCGTTCCTCTACCAAAAGAACCATTACATTTCTCACAATTATTGATTCTGATAAATTAAACAAAACAAAGCAAGTTTACAACAACTAACATCTTAGTTTATTACTGAGCAATACACAACGAACCCATAAAGCAACCAACCTAGTGCCATAAGAACAGAACACACTACATAATTCTAAAGTATACTAAGCAGCAACTTTCATATATTAGAAATTGAAAACGCTGAAAAAAAATAAAAAAATAGCCTTAAAATATCATTCAAAAAGACAGAAATTATGTCCCAAAAACCAACACGATTAAAAGAAATAAATATAAACAATAACAAATAAAAAAATAGTAACTCAATTTAATACCTTGGAGAAATAATAAACCATTTAAAGCTATCAACAATATAACTATATCATATACAATAATATAATTATATATAATAAATAAAATCTGGATCAAAGAACTACCAGAATGCTGGATGACTGAGGGATAACCCTCAGCCATCTGCTACACAAAAAAAGGAACAAAACAGACCCAAACAATTACAGGGGAATCTCACACCTAGACACAACATAAAAAAATTCTTTCAAGAATCATCCTGAACAGGATTGGTTTGCAACTTGAGAAAGAACTAGGAGAATACCAGGGAGGTTTCAGACCCTGGTGGAGCTGTTCAGATCAGATCCCAAGTCTCATGTTAATAATAGATTATAACAGGAAAAGAAATAGGGGGATGGTGATAACATTTGTAGATTTCAACAAATTTTTGACTGCATCCACAGAGAATCCCTATTAGAAATTCTATGACACCTTGGATTAACCCAAAATTAATAAACGTGATAAAACCGACCCTCACAAATACTAAGTCAAAGGTAAAATTCATAGGTGAACCATTTAAGATCAAAACAAGACTTTACCAAGGCAATGAGCTCTTACCACTATTATTCAACTGCATTCTAGAAATGGTAATGATGGAATGCTCCAAAAAAATGCCTCCTGAAGTAAAAATAAACCAAAAAAAAAAAACTGTCTTGATTTCATTGACGACTTGACAATGCTAGCAAATGATATCGATGAAACTAAATCACAGATATTAGAACTTCGAAACATAGCAAATAAAACTGGACTCAAAATATAATTAGAAAAGACTGAAATTATGCCCCAGAAACTAACATGATCAAAAGATATAAACATAAACTGTAATAAAATCAAATTAGAATGTTAAGGCTTAATATGTTAAATGTTAAAGGGCTTTACTACAAAATTTCATTCAAAATATTTTTCATTACAAATTTATACTATTACTCTTTTCTCTTAATCCCAGTTTTCAATAAACAAATGTCCATTTTTATTGAAGTCAAGATGCAAGTTTGCAAAAATCTTCTTCTGTGCTGCTTACACTTCAATTATTTTACAATCATCATGGCTACAAACATGACTGGAGCAAATAATTAACATAATAAGGAAACTCTCTTAATTTGAAAACAGTTATTCTGACATCCCCTAAAGTTTATTACACAATCAAAATTAAAACCATACCTTTCAGCATATTGAACAGCTGCTTCATCACCATAAGTCTGAAAAACAAGGTCAGATTCTTCCTTTGTTAAATTCGCAAATGTAGAATCGTAAGAAGGTGCATATGATCCAAATGCTCCATAGTATAAAGGCTTCACTGGAAAAAATTAAATCAACCATAATGAGCTTTTATGATTACATTACATATAGTGTATATTGATTTATATTATATACAATTAACAAAGAATAATTTATGAACCATCCATTACACTATGTAAGAAATCAATCATCAGAAATTAGATGAATCAACAATGTGCAGGAGTTGAATAATGTTTCACAAAAAATTTTTAAACATTAAGTAACAACTTTTCTTCTGCTAATTATTATTAAAATTTGTTCATCAAACATTCTTACATAAAGTATAACTTCAAGCTGAGCAACATGACAATAGGATTAAACTTTTTTTTAAATAAATTTAATATGTTAGCCATTTTCTAAACATGTAAAAGTGGCTTCTGAAGATTTTTTGTTTTCAGAGCTAATATGCATTGATACTATTGGTATTTCAGTTACAGAATTGTTTGTACTTATTTCAGATTAAATTAGGAAGTCTCTTTATTATTACATAGTCAAATAGTACATATTCTAATCTGTGCCTTGTTACTTCATAATGCATTCTGAGGTACTGCATTACGTTTTAAATTGATTTTATAATTTCGCATGTAGAACGGTAGTTATAATGCACTCAACCTTGTCTGCAATTCTGCCTTATTCTTTTACAAAAGTTAACTGCAAAAAGACAAATTTAGCAAAGCAAGTCCTGCTTTTCAAATATATTAGCAGTAAATGTTTTAAAATATACAACTTGTCATAAATTTCTTAAGGTTATTATCTACAAATGTGTGTCCTGTTTCTATTAAATTATTTACAGATTCTGCTGTACATAGAGCTTGAATGTGTTCTTTACCTGTGGTTGAATATGTAGTTCAATGTGTAACATTTAAAAATAAATCTTTTATTCTGATCAGTACCTAACACATTATATACACATCACTTATGGATAGATATGCTACTCCCAGAATAAAAAATGAGACTCCCCAATAATTCTCTGAATGATTCAAGGGAAACTGTAGTAAGACCTTGATCAGAGCAGCAACACAAAATATACTATTAGTTATACAATAAAAACGATACATGACTAAAAATTCTACATTAATAGATTAAAATATATTTCAATATGTACTCCTGTTGAGTAATTCATTTTGTTGTCAATTTCTCAAACACTGTTATATTTAATAAATTATTAAATAATGAAAACTTCTTACCAGCAAATTAAGTGTGACTCAAGATCTTTAGGTTTATTTCAAAATCATCATCAGGAGTTAAAAACATTATAAAAAGTTAAAAAATTAAAATAATGTAAAGGGTTAAAATACTTACACAGTCATGACTGTATACATTCTAGCAGTACACTGTAAAGAACTTTGCAAAACTTTTTGAAGAACTTTTTAAAATAAACCGAAAGATCTTGAGTCGCATTTAATTTGCTGGTAAGGTATTTTTCATTTTTTAATCATTTTTTTTATAATTCATTTTGTTGGGTCTAGCAATGTGTATTATTTTACGTTTCTTTTTATATAGTCTTGCATATTTTTAATCTTTCAAAAGTGTTACACAGACCTTATTTCCTGAAAATGTTGGCAATTTTGTAAAAATGTTGATTAATGTTTGCAACATAATTATTTTCTGATTTTTGTATTTTGTATGCATGTCATGTATATATTAATAAAACACTGTCAATAAAATATCACAATGATATTTTATTGCGCATAATTCTTTGTTAGAGTTGTTTGCTAATAAGATTTACATATAAAAAGATGGAAAATGTGAAAAAAGCTCCTTGTTTGTGCTTTTTAATGTGATTAATGAGTTAGATAAATGTCAGTTGTAGCGGGTTTTCAACATATTTTTAAAATAAATCTTTGACATTTTCTGCCTTTTAGATTCCTATCTTCAGATTTATAAATATGTCTCCACAATCATACAGATAGAGAATACGCGCTAAACATAAATTGATTTTAACCCCAATTTTTAGCATAAAATATTTTTTTTTTTTATCAATAAACTTAAATTAATAAAAGATATTTTCCTATGTTTTTCCATTAAAATTATGAAACAAAATCCTGTTTTCAATCAGTCTTGTTTGCAATATTAGTAAACCAACCCTTTTTTTACCAAATTTCAGTAAATATTATTTAAAATAGAATTAATAGCATATTTAAACAATTTTTTCCTTTATCTGTTTTTGTTTTTCCTTCAGTGTTTAGTATTTTTATGGACATTTCTACCTAGTGAGAATTTTATCAGAATTATACATTCTTAACAGTCAA
This sequence comes from Zanna intricata, assembly GCA_010016005.3. Classification (NCBI taxonomy): domain Eukaryota; kingdom Metazoa; phylum Arthropoda; class Insecta; order Hemiptera; family Fulgoridae; genus Zanna; species Zanna intricata. The sequence continues at coordinate 10,326 of JAAAKQ030003894.1, read as the reverse complement.
CATTTCATCAGATTTATATTGTAATGTTGATAAATCGTTATTTATCATAATACTCCTAAATGTCAAGTTTAAAAAAAAATACTTGCCCATTATTTTAAGCAGTTGTGGTTTGGGTTTTTAAACTATAAAATGGTACTTTACACTAGAACATGTTGCTGACAAATCATAACAAAAAACACACATTGCTTTAAACGATTGCTTTAATTCTTCAAATCATCAGGAACGGTAAAAAATAAAATCATAAATAATATAAATGAAACATTTTTTCACACAATACATGATAAGGTTTTTTTAAACAATAAAAGCTAATATTAAAGAAACAGAAACCACATTTTACATTAAAAAAAAAACCTTAGAATTTAATATTTACCAGTTTTAGCAATATTTCTTCTATCTTCTTTAAAACCTTGTAACTGTCCAGTTCCATGGCTTAGTTTACCAACTAACTGTCCAAGCGACACTGGTCTTTCATTTGTTTCAGGGTTTACACCATCTCCTGGCACTAATATTGCTAAAGATGTGGATCCATCTTTTTTCTGACGTAAAAATCCCATCTAAAAAAACATATATATATAAAACTCTATTAAACTTCCTTCTTTGGAAGAAATACACAATATTGAGATTAATGAAAGCTCCAACTAAAACATATCAGTGGTTTGTAAACTAAATATATTTTTAAATATTTTATTTTGCCACCATCAGAGTTATTATAATAAAATTAACACTTAAATAAAAGAATAATTTTTGAATTGCTCTATTAGTTATGATTAGAAAATTTTATAGTTTATAACTTTTACAAATTTTTTTATAGTTGACAAGTTTTTATACAAATTTTTGTGTTAATATTTTAATAATAATTTTCAGAAAATACATTCAACAATGTACAAAAATACATCAAAAGATGTACTTAAAAGAAATATGACTGTAAACATTAATTTATATTTAACTACATCTCTGTAAAGTAAAGATAATTTTAAATTGTCTTCTATCAAACAAAACAAGATAAAAATTGATTATCACATAGAACATAAAAACTAATAAATTAAACAGTCAAAATAAATCTTGAGTTTAAATAAAGTTAAGTAATCTGTAAAAACTGATCAATAATGAATGAGAGATTTTTTTCATAATAGTATATTAAAAGAAATTTTAGACATTTTTGGGCAAAGAATTTTTTCCCCTCAATAATGTTGAAATGTCCATATAATTATGTTTCCAATTCAGCATTCAAGCAGGGAGATCCATCATACCATTATTTTTCTTTACTAAAAATCAGTTTTCAAAATAAAAAATATTGATTGTTACATTTCATCTCACACTACTCGATGATATGCTTCTTAAAGAAAAGAAAATTCTAGACAAGTTTAATACTTTATTCATCTGTTGATGTTTTTCAGCCTTTTCGACTGGTTCTTCATTTATGTTTTATAACTATGTATTATCCTTAACAGATCTTACACATTTAACTTTGACAGCACCTAGGCACTTACAGGTGTTATTTCTAATATTGTCAATTCAAAATTATGTACACTTACAACCTCAGAAACCAAGCCATCAGGCAATTAGCATAATTTTTTCATGGGGATTGAACAGTCAACTAAACCATGTTGCCACATCAAGTAATAATTATTTAATTCCTCTTTTATAAAGATACAAACACATAAATTCAGATTAGTCCAGCCTGGTCATTAAAAATTCCTAATATTTTTTGGCGAAAAATTTAAATTTAAAATACAAAGACAATATTGTATGTTAAAAACCCAGTTAAAAATTAATCAAAGCCGATACGTTATCATGTTGTAATACACATTATAACAATAAATTTTCAAAAAATGGATTATCTAATTATCCTTAAACATTCAACAGGGTGTACTTGATACAAAGATTACATATCAAACAAGTACTGTTTAGGTTAAACATAATAATGTAATACCAATAGTCATTTTTACATAAATAAAAGGAATTATACACATACAGAGTCAATCACTAAATTCTGAAAGAGAACAAAACTGGTCAAAACTTGGGCACATAGTACAATGTCTTGTGAAATTTTTGTTAATTTTACATCAGGAACCCAATTTTACTCAAGGAAAGTATAACCAGGAACAAGGCAAGACTGTCAGGTATCTACAGAATCCATACAACAAAAATTTAAACACACAAACTATATTTAATACTTATTACATGAATTACCAAATAATAAAAACCAACACATAAGATATTAAACAGCAAACCAACTAACAACTCACCTTTGTATTTGGTTTCTTAAGAGAGAGTTTATCAGCAGCAGCTTGAGCAGCCTTTTGTGCTTGTTCTAAGATTTCTTCTGGTGTTAGATCATCAGGAATAGCTTCAAATTTGCTTCTGTAAAAAATATCAAAAAATACATACTTGCAAAACACAAAAAACAAATATTTATCTTTAATGTCACAACAAATAAAATAAAAGGGAAAATATGTAGAGAAAAAAATTAATTATTATAGAAGAATTAAAATAAGAAATATCTTAATATACAAATAGCAAGAACCAATGGGTTCTGCTACTGGGGAATTCCTATTACTAATGGGGAATGTAGCAAATAAACTCTTACACTACACGTAGTGTTAAGCACTATCAATATATAGATATTCAAATAGCTATTATACAACTGTAAACTTTGATCGTAAAAATCTATTTATGATAAAATAAATATGACATACACTAAGTTTTATTAAGGCCTTTATTTTTAGCAAAATGTTTATGAAAACCTAGAATTTTCTTATGGAAGTTGAAACAGGGGCTGCACACATATATCATTTATCAATGTTTTAGGCAACTAATATTTCTATAATTTAGTATAAAATAACAAAACCTAGCATTTCTTTGGTAACTTACTATTCATTAATACTTTGCTCAATTTATCCATCACATTCTTTTCCAACTTCATACTTTATACACCTCTGAGGGTTCTTTCATCATTCCTTCCTGAGATTCCCTTTTCAACAGCATAAGGAGCAAACTTCAAATGACTTCTACATAAAGAGTCTCTTAAAAGAAACTTACCTGCAAAAACTGTTAACAGTATTCTCCATACTTCTTTGTGGGATCATGGTTAATGATATCAAGCACAATATAATGGGTTTTCTCTTTTTAATTACAACATCCATATTAAACATTGAAAGAATTGTACATTAACTGCCAATGTTGTTTCCTTTTAACTTAACATTTTATTTCATAATTTCATAGTTTTATTTCATAACAGTTCACTTTAAAACCACTGAAAAATTAGTGTAATTTGGTTTAATTGCTAATTAAACCAAATGCCAAATCCTATCCAACTGCATACAGTTCAGTAAACCATGCACTATTTTTACACCGTTCAACACAAGTTAATAAATCATAAAAGAAGATCAAGACAGATTGCCACATACATTTTCCTTGTTAAAAAAAAAAGAAGAGATTACAGGCCACTTGGTGTAACTTGACGATTGCAGCCTACCGTGAGCAAGGGGCAGCATACTGTACATTTTACTAATATCATCTCACATCATCGCAAGTGCGACATACATCATGATTATAAATGCAAATGAAACTAAGCATATATGTTAAAAATTACAAGAGAAAAGCCAGTTTATTATTGCGTAAACATAAAATAGAATAAAAAGCAATATTTAAGTTAAGTTGGAAAGTATAATTTTATACAAACGCAGAAAAATCTAAAAGCCCAAGGAAAAGAAATATATTTTTTTAGCAGCATAGAATGAAAGGAAATTAACACTTTAGGGGGTTATAAAAAGATAAAAACAAATATTTTTAAAAAACCCAACAAATCAAGAAGATTAAACTCAATCAAGCAAAAGAAAGGATCACAAAAACAAAGAATAAAAAGCAATATTTAAGTTCAGTTGGAAAGTATAATTTTATACAAACGCAGAAAAATCTAAAAGCCAAAAGTAAAAGAAATATATTTTTTTAGCAGCATAGAATGAAAGGAAATTAACACTTTAGGGGGTTATAAAAAGATACAAACAAGTATTTTAAAAAACCCAACAAATCAAGAAGATAGTATAAACTCAATCAAGCAAAAGAAAGGATCACACAAACAAATATTTTGTTTTAACAAGAGAAAAAATATAATAAATCTTTATTTATGTAAAATAAATTAATTTTTTGAATGTAAAATAAATTTATGAATTAAAAAAGATGAAGTAAACCATGAAAAATATAAGGTTCACCAAGGCTAAGACTTTTTTTAAATATAAAAATGACTAAATTGTTTTTAAGTAAATGATTAAAAATACTATTGTTAACAAGAAAATAATGACAAACATAAAATTTTTATTCTGTTTTAAAGAGCTTCTGACAGAGCAAGCAAACAAAAAAATAATAATAATCATATAAGAAGTTTTATTGCAATTAAAAAATTTTAACTTATTAACAAGGTTTCCTAATAAATACATAAAATATTTTTAATAATAATAATTCTCAAGAATCTATAAAATAATATTTTAAAACAAAACCTTAAAAATATTGTAAATTCTTAATGTATAAATAATATACCTGATCATCTTTTACAAAAAAAAAAATTTAATTCCAACTCATGATCAACTATTAAGAATAATAAATACTATGCACTTTTTTCTTTAAACAATACCCGAAACTTAAAACCAATAATTTTTTAGCCATTATTCTTCTGATGATTACGTATTTCTATGACTCACAGATATTTTACACTATTTTTATGACTCATTGTAATTTTATAAATTTATTTACTTAGTGCATCAGTAGCTAACTACCTAAAACAAATTGAATTCCATTTCTGTAAGACAATATCAGTTCAAAAAGTATTTACATTACAAAAGTTGTAAAAACAAAATGGAAATGGGAAGTAAAATAGATTATATTTATGATAAATTTAACAAGAAACAAAACATACAAAATGTTAGTGATGAATTGTAAAAAGTAACTGACATTTTGTAAATATGAAATTTTTTAAATAATAGAAAAATACATCCTAATCAATTACCAGAGACAAGAATTAGAGATTAACAAAGACAAACATTTAGAATAATATTGATAAGGCAAATATAATATTTGCTGTTCACAAGAATATCAAAGACAACATACCAGGATTACTAAAAAAGTGACGATTGAAATAGCCTCGTGTTGAATTCAATAAGTTAAATGTACTGACACATTACACACCAAATCAGCTCAAATGTAGTGATATGTCCAATAAACTGTTTTTCTATTAACTCCAAATCTTAACAGTAAGGAAAACATTAATAAACTCAGGAAAGCAAATCTGGGTTAAACTTATTTCTCAGATCTTTTATATATGTAAGATACATAAGAAAGAATGGGACCACTTTGTAAGACACAAACTAGCCCATCCCTTTCAGTGGAAAATAACACATAATCACTATTCAGTAGGGGGTTATTCTACATTTACTAACAAATAAATAGCTAAATTTAAACAAAAAGAAAGACTAGTAGTAATTGCTGGACAAAGCGTAAATATTAACACTGAAACTTTCTTACAGATACACAATTAGACAAGTATGTAGAAAGCTTTCTTTACTAAAGTTCAATATATTTCATCCTTGTTTTTGAACAGCATTATAATGCTAATGAAGAATCCATCTATCTTGTGAGGTATTATCTCTGTTAACAGTTCTATACGTGGTAGATATTATTTGAGGAGGTTGTAATCAAAAGCAAACAGGAAGTTATTTCAACTGAAACCAAATTTTGTGAATGATAATAACAGTTATACAAGTGGCATGAGGTCAGAAGCTGTCTTCTCAAAACTGCTCTTCTCTTTTTAAAGATTTGCAAAATAAAATAAATTATTTTTCTAATTTTCTTTTCATGAGAATTTGTAAACAAAAATTATCATACAAACTAGAGATGAGAAATAGGGTATTTCACAAAATTAAAAATAAATTTTGCCATATATAATCTTCAGTTTGCAAAACTTCCATTGAGGTCTAAGTTCAGGCAGCCAACAACATCTAGAGATTCTGCATTACAATGAGATAAATCTTAAAAATATTTTACTGGAAGAATCCCACAACAACAAAAGCAAAATCCATAGTCTGTGTTGGCAATGGAAAAAGTAAGTTTTCAATATAAAAACTGTAAAATGACAGTAATACTTCAGGCAACTGTTCAAAAAAATTTAATTCAATTTCAAATTAAAACAAGTATAAATTTATTATAAAGAGTGCAAATATAATTCTTTTTTTTTTAATTTAGTAATGAATAATAATAATTACTAATGAATAAAAGCCATAACTGTGTGCAACAAGTTGTTAATCTATCACAAAACATGTTATTATTTCATACCTTATTTTATATATATATATTCAAAATATGTTGATTTTATATATATATATATCAACACCTACCGATCTTCAAGTAATCTTTAAACTCAGCAGTTAACAGATTAATGTCTCAAAGAAATGTGATTTAATGTGGTGTAATTTCAGCTGGTCAACAAAAATGTGATTTATCCAGCATAGTCAAAAATATCCTAGTCTCTTAAGAACCCAATCTGAGCAAGGGAGGTCGTAACTTAAAGCTCTCTTTTCTTTTCATTAATTGTTTGTTTTCACAATCTCCTTATGAGCAGACTGCCCTTTTTTCTATTCACTTCTCTTATACTTAATTCCTCCTCCTTACAGGTATCTGGATGACTACTAGAGCTGTGAAAAAAATGTACCACCTGTAGAACTAATAAGTTGTTTATATTTTTATTAAGGCTATTTCTGTCTTTGAAATCTTGGATCTTTTTTATTTCCTATCCAATACAAAAAGTCCAATTAGGGCAGAGATTCTTAGTAAAGCTAGGCTTCTTAATTCCTACTAATACAAAACATTTTATATATGTGCTTTGTATGTAATAAGTAAAAAAAAAACAGTACAATTGGCTTACTCAGGTAAAAAGTGGGGTCCTCTTCTTAAAGGAGTCGCTGGCCCATCCTCATCTAATTTATCCGCATTTCCAGGAGTCTGAGCATCATCTCTGTCTCCATCCTTATCATCTTTATCATCTTTAACCTAAAAGAAATTATTGAGTTACAAAAATAATTTATGTCAATGTAGATTTCCAAGAACATTTTAAGTTAAGTGATTTTCTTAAATTTTAGTTTTAATGGGATTGTTTGGAATTAAACTGACTATTATATTATATTATATTACCTATAGTGACAAAAATGCTACCAATTTTGACAATTCAAAATTATACTCTTACATGTATAATTTAATGTTTAATTTATAACAGTAGATAACTATGTGTATAACAGTAGATAACTATTGAATTTATTTCTATTTAATGTTTGAAAAAATTAATATTTACTCAGTAAAAAATAAATGTATTTTATGATAAGAAATTTTTTTATCAAATTCAAAAGTAGATGTATTGAAAGTGTAACACAATAAAACTACTTCTTAATTTGAATCATGGCAATTAGCTAAAATCTCAGAAAATTACTAAAGATGCCAAAATCCATCTTGTGTAGAGAAAACCCACTGTATCGTTGTATAAAACCTACTTGGGACAAATTTTTACCTTTATCATTTAAATAAATGCTCTCTTTTAAAATGGAATATTCACACCACAAATCCTTAAGGTGTACTATAATATAAAGTTAAATGTCTGTAATAACATTTTTTATATAAAAGCTGCTTCAGCAATGTTTTAAGAGTAATATTTTTCATGATTTTAGAAAATGCTTAAAATTGAAAAAATTAAACGATATAAGATCTGAAACAACTTTTACAGGATTTTTTCTCGGAGAAATTTACTCTTACACAATCAAAGCTGTTCAACCATGGCTAGCTGGCACAACGGTATGTACACTGATTTCTGTATCAGGTGTTACCAGATCAGAGTCGTAGTAAGGGTCTGGTATTTTTTTACTTAATCATTTTCCTAATTAATTTGTAAATCATAAAAGTTAACAGTAATTCACTACTTTTAAATAAACTTCACTATATTATAAGTTCTATAGATGCTGGTAATAGCAATACATATCCAACTAACAGTGGGTAATTTTATAACACGAAAAAAGACAATAAAGTTAAAAAATAATAATAATCGTGATTAATAATGAACTTGAAACAACAATAATTTAATCTTACCATTGTAGCAACAATAACTGTAAAATATAATTATAAAAACAATATTAAACAAATAAAGACATTATAACTAACCTTCAAATCACTGATATCAAATCCTAGTTGTTCTTTTGGTATCTGATGCATAAATGGTAATGACGGTACCAACAATCTTAATTTTTCTGGACTCATTATTTTGACTCCTGTATGAAGTAAACGTTTTGCAGCTTTATAATATATCGTATCTGGATGATTATATACCATTGCATTGCCACACATTAATTTAAAATCATCCTAAATAAAATAAACAAAATTTGTAAATTATTATAATACACAGCAAGCTGCATGAAAATAAATATCAGTACATATAAATCTTACAATCCTGAAGGAATTATTAAAAAGAATAAAATACAGTGAACATAATTTTATTTGATAACATGAATATTAACTTAACTGATCAATATTACTTAATATTCATAGATGTATTGCTTACCAAAGAATATGCTACTTACTTAATCAACAACATATATATATATATATATATATATTTAATTATAAAGGTATAATATAAATTAACTAAAATTAATTTAGATTCAATGAAATGTATAATTACAATTTGTTGAATATTATTTATTGAATTACAAATATAACACATTAAATTTAATTTTATCCGATTAGCTATAAGTAATGGATAAAATAAAGAACTGAATTAGAAGTAAAATAACAGAATAATCTGACAAGTCAGACTTAACTGAAAGATCATTACTGATGTTTTACTTGTAACCATCATAAATTTTGATGAAAGATAAAACTGTTCTAATAATAAAAGTAAAGTACAATATCAGTTTTATTGATTACCAAAATAAGTTTTGTTCTCATTTGAAATGAAACAATTTTCTAAACTGCTTATTATGCTTTTATAGAATTACATTTGCTGTTTTGGAAATGAGCAGTTTAATAATATCTATAGGCATATGACTCACATCATTATCTGAGAACTTTATTATAGACTATGATATAATCGGGATCTGCAAAAATGTATTTTTCCAATGAGAAAGCCATGCGTATGTGTACACATAGACATTTTAACGAGCGATATATGCGCGGTTTTCTCAAGGTTGAAGTTCGACAACATATGTGGTGGGGAAAGGCTAGACTGAAGGAATTTTGTTTGTTGTCGTTCAGCTGTAGAGACGTTAAGTTAGGTTATGAGGGAAGTGATATTTTTGAATACGACGTGATTGCGTAATTGAAGTGGCGATGTATTGTTTGGACTTCTCAGTGACAGATGGCGTCAAAATTAAGTAAAGCAAAATATGAAAATATTTAGTGTGTGTGTTACATGCAAAGGATTTTAAGGTAGGAGTTGTCATGTTTTACTTATGCTATGCATCCCGACGGACCGAGATATACCGGTAAACAAATGGTCAGATTATAATATATGAACCGATGAATATTGAGAGATCTCTCCTGATCGAGAACTTTGTGTAACTTGTAACATAAATTTTTTTTTTCTTAATAGGACAATACTACAAAAAATAAAAGATTTATTTGTAATATGATTTTTGTAAATGTATGTTATTCAATTTCTTACTGGCCAGTAAAATCCTGAGTAGTATGAAACTGTCACGTTCGTGAAATTTAGTAGTATAAGTTTTTCTTGTAGATGTACTATTTGTTTTTATATTTTTTTTTTGTTTGAAAATATAAAATATACATATATATCAAACTGACAGTGTATTTTTTAACTTATAATAATTTGTGCAATTCAGGCATAGTCAACCAAGTACATCATTTCACAGTTCCCATATATTTTCTTGTATTTTGTATTTTATTAAACAAGCTCAAAGCTTGCATACTTTTCAGTTCAATGACTATTTATATATAGAGTGATTAAAATTTTAAACTGTAATTATTACTATTATTGAAAATAAAAAATAATCCAGCATCTAAGGTTATTTACTTTTTAATAATAACAAACATAATTCTACATGGCAAGAATTCCCTTAATTAAACTTTTCTTCATAAAAACTTTTTGAATTATTAGCAACATGTGTCTAAACTTAAACCATTTAATATTGTGATGCTTAATATAAATTGACAAGATTAAAAAAATCTAGGGCAACTTTGTATAAGAATATAATATACAAGGGTGTATCAAAACTGCACGGCAATCTCTTGGAAACGGATTCTATATCTAAAAATAAGAAAAAAGTTTCCAATAAA
>JAAAKQ030003883.1:0-18792 GCA_010016005.3 Zanna intricata | reverse complement strand
ATGTCGCTAAATTGTTTAAGTTGAAAAAAATACTAACAGGTTTATAAAATAGCAAATTAAAAATATATACTTTTTACTCACAAAAGTTTCATTTTTACCCCCAAAAATTTCATTTTTACCCCATTGGGGTAATTTATCCCGGTTCACCGACCGCTGATTTAATCCAACAAAAAAAACTGCCGAAAGAGAAGTATAATGTATTTAGGGTATATATATGTATCTGTATGTATGTATTTTTTTTTGTTCCACTGAAGCAGCTCAGCGGCTGAACTGATTTAGATGTTTGACCTCGCGTTGGAATCGTTACGCTCGTTACGTTACTGGGAGAGTCAGAGGCTATATATATATATATATATATATTGTGTGTGTGTGTGTGTGTGTGTGCGTGCGTGCGTGCGTGCGTGTGTGTGTGTGTGTGTGATATGTTTAAATATATTTTAAAGATTTGAAAACATTTTATTATTCTTGTTTTTTAATATTTAACTTGTTTACGAGATGATATTATAACCGTACTTTTAATTAAAATACAGGATCGAAATAAGTTTCCATCTGTCTGACCTTAGAAATGAAAATTCATGAAAACAAAATTAAAAAGTTGGTGATTTGATCGATCGTCAAATAATTTGTATATGATGCATGAGGGGTCCTTTTCTTTTTTAAAAAAATTTTATTTAGCTGAATAATAGCTTTTAAATCCGAATCGATATCGAGGTATACAGCCCAAATTCTTGACACCAGAAAACTTGTAGCTCAATCTTGAAAGAAGATCCCTTAGCTCTAAGATAATATATGATAATTTCTACGATAATCTAGTTTTGCTTTATTTTAAATGGGAACCAATTCATCAGCATCACTTTTTCAATAAGTATCATTTACATTAATATTGTGATAAAACTTAAATTCACCTCATCTCAGAAGTGCTGTTAATTAGAACCCGATAACGTATAATTTTATTATGTGATAAAATTGTAGACTTATAACTTTAAACTTTACATACAATCACTAGCTCTTATCTCTTACCTTCTATATGCACTTTAATTCTAACTACCTCGACTCACAATACCTTCTAAAAGAGAAGAAGTTGTAAAATATAATTGCAAAGGCAATAATGTTAATGATTTATGTAAAAAAAACAAAGTTTTTCCTTAATTACTGTAATTTTTCTTATATTGTAAATTTTTTGCTCACTTCAACATTTTTTTTTTTAAGTAACAGGCATATTAAGTATTGGGAGAAAAGTTAGTGCTATCAATTATTTTCAGAAACAGTTATTTGTTTTTAAACATTAATTTGTAATAATAAAATACAATTTGAAAAAATTTATCAAACAAATGCTTTTTTGTTTTTATTTTTATTGGGATGTAGTCGGTATTTGGTTTTTTTTAAGAGAATAAAGGAATATGTTTTTATCACTCATCTTTAAACAAATGCATATTAATAATATTAACTATATTATACTATATTATATATTTTGTTATTTCAAACATTTTGAATAAATGTTTTTGAATTAGTTAATACAGTATATTCGGAAAGTTTTTTTGGACTGGTATTATGGAAGTGTAATTACGAAACTTTCTTAATTAATTATTACTTTGATTTTTTGTTTCATTTTTTATAGTTGTGGATATTACAATTACTGGAACAGTTTATAAAAGGTGTTGAAAATGACCTCCTCCAACATCAGTAGAATACAGCACACGTTTCAGTTTGTTTTAAACAGTTTAACCAACTGATGTTCTGGAATGTCTCTTACATATGCTGTTACTGCGGTTTTTAGTTTGTCAATCGTGCGTGGTCTTTGCGATACACCGGTTGTTTTGTTACCCCCTTATAGAAAGTAAACTGGGGGAATCAAATAGAACGATTCTACAGCATACAAACTCTTCGAAATTATTCGTTCGCCAAAGACATTTTGCAAAAATGTCATAACTGTGTGCCCTGTGGCACCATCTTATAGGAACCAATCGTGATTGATTTTCAGTTCTGTTAACCAACTAATGAAGTTTGTTAAAACAGCGCAATAAAGATTAATTGTAATTTCAAAAAAGATGGGAGCTTTAATGTGTTTTCTACTCATATGCATTAGACTCCAATTTCGCTTCGTGTAAAGATTGTGTAAATCTTAGGGGTTAGTTGTCGACCACAGTAGTGTATTTTGTGAATCAGTATACTCTGCCAAATGAAATCATGTTTCATCTGTAAAAAAACATAGTCGAGGATACGTACGAAACGCACTACATAATTCTAAAACATATTACACACAGACTTTCCGAACCCACTTCTAATATCTTATATATTTAATTTTTTTTTATTATTATCTTCAAAACGTAAAGGTTTATTAAAACGAACGACAAAAACATTTTATTTTTGTTTAAATTTTACTCGTTTAATCGAGTCGTTTAATCAATCTAATTTAGTATTTTAAAATTTAATTTAAGATTTTTAATAGAAAACATAAAAAATGTTGTTAAGATATTTGCAGCGAATTAAGAAAATCTTATTTCATATGTTTAAAAAGTATTGATTCGCTTCTGTTAACATATTATTCTGCTTATTGCTATGAAATAAAATCTGATGTGGATATTTCATGACTTCCTTGTATGAAAATCCAAAAATAATACGATTAAAAATTATAATTTTCAAATAATATAAAATAATCAGATGTTTCACCAAATCTATTACATATACACATATCTAATGATGCCTATTAAATTACATATACACATTTTTGAAGTCCATAAAATTACAATTCGAATAACTTCTGATTTTTTCTTTTTTTTATTGTTATTATTGAATTTTTATTTATAGTAAATCATTTTTACAACCACGAGTTAGTAATTATTCATAAATCAATAAATTTAAAAATAGTAGGAGATAAAGTCTGTTTCTTTCTGTTTCAAACTGATGTGCCTTCCCTTATAAAATCCAAACATTCATTAATTAAAATTTTATTTGGCTATAACTCTGGAACCAATGAAAATAAGTACGACTTTTGGTATATCGTTGAAATGCTCTCTTAAGAGCTTTTCACTGTAGTTAAAAAAAGTCCAAAATCCAATAATTTTTAAATTTTGAGCTTTTTTTGGATACTTTTGTTTCAGTCGATTGCAAGCAAAAGGGAAAGTGCACAACTAGATAATACAATAGTCATAAATCCAAAATTTCAACATTCTACGTCTAATAGTTTTTGAGTTATGTGAGATATCTACGTACGTAAGAACATACGAAGACATCACACCGAAACTAATCAAAATGAATTCAGGGATGGTCAATATGTATATTTCCTTGAAATCTGAAAAATTATATTTTTCGCGATTATTTACTTCCTATTACAATACATATATATAAGATTTAGATTATATAATATAAGATTATATAATTATAAGATATAAGATTTCTATATTGTAATCGAAGTACAAGAAATACTTCTTTGTATTTCGTACAAGAAAAGTATTGTTTAAGTATCGTAATACTTCGTTGAAACCATATTGCGTAATTAAACATTGTATAAACTCCATATTATACTTGCTATTACTTTACTAAATGTTTTTCGTGAAGTACTAAATCGTAAAACTCGTATTAATTACATTATTTTATTTCAGTTTTATTTTAATTTATATCCAAATATTTGTATTAAAAATATTCTTTAATCTTACTGGAAAATACCTTTTTTAACTTTTTATTTTTTTAATAAAATAATAATAATTTAAATATAAATTGAAGGGATAAAAAAAAATTATGCTACATCATAATTCATATATCGTCTTAATAATAATAATAATAATTTATTTATTTTATTTATAATATCAGATCGTATTATTTATATTTAACAACCACCGTTAGGTGTATATCTTCAAAGGATGAGATGAATGAATTGTAGCGTGTGTGAAAGGCCGTGATACTACCACTCGCGCCACGGAGGCCGGCCCAATTAAATAGCTTTTATCTGAAAGTATCTCAAATCTGTAGTGACTTTTTAAGTGCCTTTTTTAGGAACTACTGATTAATCAAGGATACCTTGACTCTATAAAAATATTTCTACTAATATTAAGATTGTCTTTAAATCATCTGTAGATTGCTTTAATGTATCATCAACATAAAACATTTACTAGTAAATATTCATCTTTTTATTGAATTGATGTATGAGACTTCTGTTATAATTCGTCAGAATTTTGATTGAAAATATTTTTCTCATCTATTGATCTTATTTACATTTTACTTGATAATGTTGAATTTCGTATATTCAGAACGATTTAATGTTATACTTTTTTTTCAATAAGAAAAACAAAGATTTTGTTGCACTGTATTGATTTTATGATATTCAATATATTTTAGATCTCTATGTAAATTCCCAAAATTTAGCGTTAATTATTTTTTATTTATGTATTTTTGGCCTAAGACTAGGTAATTTATTTGGTTTATTTAATTCTCTGAAAACTGTCATTTCGTAGGTAAATGTTTGTTTTTCGTAAAAATAGAAGTTTAAGTTAATGTACAAATTTTAAATAATTTTATAAAATCGGTTTGGGAGTAATAACTGACAGAAAAGAAATACGGGAAAAAAATTTTGTAAATAAATTTATTTATTTAGTATCTCATTCTTCAGATATCAATTATAACATCAATAAGTATTCTTGAATCAAAACCTATTGTTGTTTCCATTTCAAAGCGAGAACAGGAATTTCAGTAAGCTATAGAATGACTCCATCATTTGGAAATCACGTAATTAATTTATTCTATGAGAAATAATCAAAACTCTACCGAATTGTAAAACTGTACTTTGCTACTAGGTAGATAGGTCTTATATTATACCTTCAAAAATTCCGTTGCAGAGAGTATGGAATGAAAAAATACAGGAAATACTAAAATAATGGATGTAAACAAGAAATAGGATTTAGTGGAAAGGACACGTTAATAAAGAATGGATAACAGATATTTAGGTGATATGGTGACAAAGAACTAGAAGAGCGTAATGTAAACAACAAACAGGATTTAATCGTAAGGACACATGATTAAAGAATAGATAACAGATATTTTGGGTGCAATGGTGACAGAGGTCTAGAAGAGCGTAATGTAAACAAAAGGAAGGATAGAAATGGCATAGAAAACCTTCATTAAGAATATAAAAATTACTATTTAGTAAAATCTGTATTAAGAGTTAAACAAGAAGTTAACCAAATGCTATGTATGGTGTATCTTGCTGTATAGAAATGAAGTTTGGACGATAAAGAAAAGGGAGAAGAGTTAGATGAAGGCTTTCGAGATGTGGTTATGAAGACGAACAGAAAGAATAAGATAAATGAATTAAGAGAGGAATGAGGAAATATTGAACAGGATTAAAGAAAAAAGTGCACTTATGCGGGAAATACACAAAAGAAAAGGGGACCGGTTAGGACATGTAGTTGGAGGAAGTGGAATATTGACAACTGCAGTAGAAGAAAGGAAGCGAGGAAGAAGGATAAGTTAATGGATGAAGTGAAGATTGAAAAATATAAGAGACGAAGAACAAGGCTTTCCACAGAAATGGACTGAGACAGCGGTAGTGAAAGTGATCTGCCGCCAGGCAGAACACCATATGATGACGTTCAATTTTCTGATGACAAGTAATACATTTTTTAAAACAAATAATTAACTGAAAATGTGAGCGCGCGCGCGCATGTGTGTTTGTATTCCTGTTAAAGACGACTGCTGAAAAATCAATTACATTTTGTAGTGTGTTGTTAATGAAAATAATTTTTATTTACTTTTACTAAGAGTCTCTGCATGTTTTAACTATTAACAAAAATTAGCTAATTACAAATGTCAGCCTTCTATCTATTCAGCGAATGGGAAAATTAATGATTAATGAATCAATAATGGCTTTTCTTTTCACAATATATATTTTTAAGTTTTATTTATGATGTATATTATGTAATTAAAATGACGTCTAGTTTAAAATAAATTTCTGTTATAGAATGTGTTAATCGTTAAAAATTTATCATTAAAATTACGATAAACTTTAATTTATCTTTAAACTAACATTAACAATCCGAGTAAAGAAATATGTTTTGCAATTAAAGATACTAATATCGTGGTGGTTTCTCTTCTCATTGTAACTAATTCTTGTCAATAAATTTAACCAAAAACCATCTTTTAATTAATTCTTTCCATCTGTCTTAATTAATTTTAATTAAATACTAAAAAATGACACTAATGACCATTATTTTAATTATAAATGGAAATAATTTTGAAAAGTTTTAATTAAATTTATAAATTGTATTAAAAATAAAACTATAGAAAAATGTTCAGTTGATAACTTGTTAACGCTAGATTATTTTATAACTTTCTTTGGTTTATTACAATATTAAGAAAAGTTTTTATTTATTTTTTAAAATAATAAATGTTCTAGTTTTCTATGAATATTAAATAGTAATATTTTAAAATAAACAATTACTGGTCATATCAATTTTCACTATCCATATTTTTAAATAAACTTATTTATTCAGCTGATAAAAAAATAATAAATCGTTATGCAATACATAAACGTTTGTTTATTCATTTTAATTTAACATTAATATTTTTTTTATGTAAAAATTTTGTCTGCAGTGATATTTTATCGTATAAACAGTGTATTTAGATTTATTCAGGCCAGAGAGAATTTTTATTTTTGTCATTTCTTTATCTAACGTAATTAAAAATTTTTCGTAAGTACAAAAATAATATACTTTATGATTAGTTTATAATTTTCAAAAATAAAAATAAGTATAATAAGAAAATCATTTAGCGGATTTCTTTTTTTTGTTTGTAAATTTATCACATTTTTATGATTAATCAATAAGGAATTTATACCTGTCAAGTAGAAGTGAGCTAGGTAAAAAGAGATTAGAATTGCTGAACAGAATACAAAAATTATAATACAGTGTTCAACTTAAAAGAGGTCCCATAATTTATTTTAGTCAATATTTAACAGTTAATTGGCAAAAACTTGCACAATAATTTACAGAAAATGGTGAAAATGTCTTATCTACTTGTTCAACACGTTTGACAAGTTTGACCTCTTAAACATGTTGAAAAGTGCAACTCTTGTCAACATTTTTATTTGCCCAGTTAACAAGTGGCAACTCTTGTTAACTGTATCATCTCTATATCCAGGATTACATTGTAATGTTTGTCTTCAATTCCTGCAGATTGTGTGTTTTATTGTTCCGATAAACAAACTTATTTTAAGTAATCCCGCAGAAATAAGTCTGAACTAGACGCGGATCTTAGTGGCCACAGTCCTTTAGAAATGACTTTTCACTGAAAAAATCCGTAGCATTCCCATAGTTGAGCGCGGGCTGTATGGCAAGTGACATTATCCTGTTGCAACCAGTGTTCTCGCTCATTATTTTGCTATACGATTATGAACTGTTTGATCATTTCTGGTAGACGGCAGTATCCACAGTTTTTTCAAGAAACAAGGGTTATTATTTCTTTATTCTCTTTTTTTTGTTTAGCCTGCAGAACTACCGTAAGGTATTACTTAGGAGGATGATGTGTATGAATGTGAATGAAGTGTTGTCATTTACAATCTCAGGTCGACCGCTCCTGAGAAGTATGGTTAATTGAAACCCAACTACTACGGAACACCGGTATCCATGATATAGAATTCAAATCTTTGTAAAATTACCTTTACAAGGATTAAAATCTTAAAACTCTCGAATTCGAAATCAGCTGATTTGCGATGTCGACTTGTCCACTAGACCAGTCCGGTAGATTAGGGTCTTATTATCTATTGCTTTAAAACCATACACATTACATCTATTTTTTTATTAGTGTAGAGGATATTCAGAGAAAATGTATAGGTGTTCATTACCCAAGGTCCGGTAGATCTGACTACCTGACTATTAATACATCCATCAAGGTAAAACCACGCTTCATCTTTTAAACACACTTGATCTAAAATCCCAATATTACCTCTAATGGAGTTCTTGAACCATTGATAGCAGTAAAAACGTTTAGCATAAAGTGAACACTAATCAGCATTATTCAGCTTATGGAAAACCTTCGACACGGATAACATTTCAGCATTTTCCTCATTAAATTATGGACTGAACCTAGTGAAATGTTTTTCCTAGCTTAGTCCCCGCAAAGACTTATGAGGTTATCTTGTAACTGACGGTTCATTAAAACTGGCCTGTTCTGGGCATGTTTCAGTCTAACACTGAACCTGTTCATGAAATTTTTTAACTAGCTTGTGAATAACACTTTCCATGGCGCTTCCTTTTCAAATTTCTCCCCGATAGACAACATCAAATTTTGTCTAAATAAGTTTCCATGACAATTACATGTTCTTCAACAGTTAAACGATTTTATTCATTACAGTACAATCTGCCGAAAATGTTTTCTTCTCGTATTTGTCATATCACTTCATTTTATTCCTTATCAACACGTCTTAATTTTCAACATTCTCGGGCAACGCCGTATTTCAAGTGCTTTACTGCCAATACTTCTTTATCATAAGCGCTAAATTCCACAAAAAAGAATATTTCTTTGGAATGTGATTATAATTCTTATTATTTCCATATATTATATGAAAGCTGTACTTCGCGGTACTAATCTTTTTTTCATCTTCACCTTATTACGTCCATTGTTTTTTAATTTTAATAAATAATAAAATTCTTCAATTTGTAGAATATTATTATCGCCTAACTTAATATTTCATTCAACTACATTCTCCTCTTGTCACATTTGATTACTTTAGTTGGCTGTTATTTATTTTCAAACTGAATTTGTTTACTAGCGATAAAGCAATCGCATTAAGTATTTCGTCTGACTCACTTTTAGTACTGTCAAAAGCATCATGTGAAATGTTTAATTTGTCTCCTCCTTAGTTATTTTACTTTCAAATTTGTCTTTTAATTCCTATTTTTCTTCTTCTATATATAAACAAATAATTTTCTGTAATGTTATAGTCTGATCGCGGTTATTTAATTTCATAGAGGTTATATTTACGTTTTTTTTTTTTTTTTTGTAACATTTCAAATAAATTATGCTAACAGCTTTATAACTGACTCGTTTAATTATTGGAAACAGAACAATTTTATTAACATTTTAAAAAAGTTCACTTGATTATTCAGTCACTTATTTGACTTATTCAGTCATTTGCCTTATTAAAATGAAGTGAATTAAGAGAAATATTATACCAGCTTTTTAAAAAAGATTACTATTTACACAATATTTATTATTTTGGAAATATTTTTTAAATATTACATTCTTCTTTTAAAAAATTTATTTTTAATCTTTTTTTTTTTAACCTTCAAATTTTATATTGAATATATACGTTTTATAAAAAATATTTTTAACAAAATATATTCAGAAAAAATATTTGTTTCTTTTGATATTTTTTGCTGAACCACTGGTAGCTAAATTAAATAATATTCAATATAAAAAAGTTATTTTATTTAAAAATATAATAATAAGCCTTTTATGAATTATCTTTAATAAAAAAGAATTTCAATTATAGTTGTAATATAGGTTATATTAAAACTATGCATCAGTAAAAATAATAATTTCTAAAAATAGAATATTTTTACCTTCGTGCCTACAAAATATGATACAGAATATTCATAAAATATTATTGAATATTTTTTTGAATATGCAATAAATACGAGTTCAATAAATGAACCGTGAAAGTACAATGTAAAAAATAAATTACTTACATAAAATATTCAGTAATCGAAATTTTCCTTGTATACTACACATTTTAAGTAATACCATGTTTTCAACAAAGTTAACATGTTTTATTCTGTACATTGCATTTGAATCTACTTACACAGTTTTTCATGTGACATTTAATAATTAAATTGTCATTTCTTATCAATATACGACAAACATTGTTTAAGGTAAAATAAATAAATTATGTTCTTATAAATATAAAACAAGAAATTAAATATTCCTGGAAAAAATGTTTATGGTTATTGAATAAAACATAAAAACATAAATGATGAGAAATTTCCATTATATTATTTTACATAAATTAAACTTTATAAGTTAAGCTAAATTACATAAATTAAGCTAGATAAAAACAACATAAATTGTTTTTTAATGCTCAGTGTATAGCATAACTACAGCGATACTTTAGTGAAATTTTTAGAAGAAACGATTATTACACAGTTTATAACAAATCGACAATGAATTTGTAGAAAAAAAATAATGAAAATTCAGTATTATCAAAAACATAAAATAAGAGCGGAACAAAGATTGTTTAAAACCAGAAGTTTTTATATATAAAAAAATTTTTTATTAAATTAGTTTTTATATTAAAAAACGATGAAACGTGCGAATACTTTTTTTTGTCAGTAAAGTTATTTCTATGTATAATCAGTTACAGTTAACTGAAATCGTAAGTAAATTTCATTACAAAAAATAAATGACATGCAAAAAGAGGTTTACATTGAAATTTCTTGAAGAATATATAAGCCTGTATACATATTTTATGTAGTACACGTAAACACATAAAAAAATAAACAAGTACATACAATGATGAGTCCAAAGATCAATGATTAAGTTCAGAATATTAAAAGAAACACAAAAGGAAGTAGTTCCTATAAGTCATACAAATAATCACTAAAAACAAACCAAACGATGAAATAACTTTGGACAGCTTAATTACTGGTTGACACAGTTTTTGACAGGACATGGTGTCTTCCGATTCTATCTCTTTGGGAGGTGGAGAGCATCAACCTCCGAATGTTTGTACTATATACTCCTCACAATGTGGTATTCCAGCGTCAACGGTGGATGATTGAACGAAGCATCTGTGAGCAGGTACAGGACCACTTGATGCAGATACCATTATACCGTGCATGCTCTCTGATGCTGAAAAGTTCAGAATGGTGTCTTATTATGTGACACAAATATTGCAACGCAAGGTCAGGGATGATGGAGTAGAGAAAGAGAGAGAGAGAGTGGTGGACAGCCCTCTGTGGAGTCGTCATCCGTCTAGGCTTGCCTAGATGGGCGGCGATGATGAGACACGGGGACTCCGTCACCCTTCAGCTGTTAAGACCGAGATCCGGCTTTTTGGGTATGGCCTGGTCATCCTATCTGATATGTTAGAGGCAGGTATTAAAATAAATCTCCATTCTCTGATGTAATCTGTGTATGACCACAGTTAAGTATTAAAAGTAAAGGTAAACTTTACTTTTAATACTAAAACTTAATACTTTTTTCAACTAAAAAAATTTAAAAAAAATAGTATTAAAATAAAAGATCCTAGATATCTGACCGGTAGGTCGACCTGTTATGCCAAGCATACTGCCGGTAGACTGAGAAGCCTGTTTGAGTATTTGGACACTCCCCTGGGCTGAGCAATGATTAATTGTGGGTCCGGCCCAGGGGAGAGATGGAAAAGGAAAGAAAAATATAAATAAATGATGAAACAATGAAATTAAAAAAATACATCCTAAGGTAGCTGATTCACTCCAAATCTCAAAGAATTTCACAGATATAATAATTGCAGCCCCTTCAGGCGATCGTTTTCGATATTATCCACAAGGTTAACTGCAAACTATTTCACATGTCTGTTCAGTATCATTTCGTAATTTATCGCCGTATCTCCTCTCGAACGCTTGGAATTCCTAGATAATCATATAGTTTAGTGTTTATTTTTTGCAACCCAGGGCGTTTCTATTATATTTCTCAATAATCTGTCTGGAAGCGCTGTACGATGTCAATGTACTCCTGCTTGCTATAACCTATAGATGGATCCCGTAGGTCCAAATTAGTTTTAGAATCGTTGTGTAAAACTGCTTTTTGGATAATGATAATCGCAAACCCTTGCCAAACAATCAGTACTTCTCCTTGAACTTGATGTTAACTTGTTTCCGTTTCTCTCTGATGTGAATCCTCCATGTCAGATGGCTATCCAGATGCAGCTCAAGGTATTGGAAGTTGTTAACATGCGGGCTGATAACGCCATCCAGTTAAACTCGCCAGCCGTCATTCCGCTTCAACGAAAACGTAATATGTGTAAAATTATACGGATTAATCTTTGCCATTCATTTAGATTGCCATTACAATGGCAATCTGATTAATCAGATTGCCATCTGATTAATTGGATCTGATTAATCAGATCCAATACAATTTCCAGTTTAGTAGTAGGGTGAGCATCTACAGCCAGGACTGCCGTGTCTTCCGCAAACCATGCAAATGTAATGTTCTCTGAAGGGGAGAGGTCCGCCGTTTAGATTGAGAATAAAACTGCTCTAGAACAGACTATTAAGGAACAACCAACTCATTATCAAAGAATACTGACAAGTCCTGATTTTACCTCACTTGGGAGTAACGGATAGCTGAGCACAATCAAGTAATATAATTAAGGAAGGCTCCTTTTCAATTTATAGAGTAGGTCAAGAAGTCAAACCTTATCAAAGGCTTGCTGGATATCTAAAATAACAATCGAAAAAGAAATCTTATCTTCTACGCACTTGGTGATAATGCTGACAATCCTACATGTTTGATCAATCGTAAAGTATCTACCTCTGAAGCCAAAGTAATGGTCGGGCATAATACGCCTTTCCCCCAGAATCGCCCATAGCTCCGAAAAAGTACTCTTTTAAATATCTTTGGTAGAATTAGTAATAGACTAATCGGTCTGAATGAAGTGACATTGCGGCCCGGTTTACTCGGTTTCGGGACGATTACCATTTGCGATATCTTCCATTCCGTCAAGAAACTCGTATAGTTGGATGAATCTCAATAAAGAATTGTGTTATATATTGGATGTGTTGAATAGCAGCATGTTATTATTTAACAAGTCATATTCAGTAGCTTTCTTTCAACTGCATCCTCTCCTGATTACTTGCAGAACTTCTGCTGACACAAAAGAGGTTTTACTGAAAGGCTTATTGAAGTTACCATGTTAAAATTTTAAAAGCATTGTTGAGCAGTGTTACAGCCATTTGTAAGAAATTTATTTATTAATTGTAAGATTCCTGTAGAGCTGTTTTAATGCCTTTTTTAAAGATTTATTTTAAGAATTATTAAAGATTTTTTTATGTTACTTTCTTTATTATATATTTTTTTATATTTAAATCAATGATAACTATAACTGTAATGTTGAGTGTATTGTTTGACTACTTTTATACGAAATCGTGCACCAGTTAAACCGTTGCAAATGTTATATGTAAAATTAAAATTAGCCTTTTATTTTATTGGCGTTATCTCTGTAAATTTGTATACTAACGATGTTAACTTACAGACCCAATATTTTAAATAATCAAAATGCATGCACTACATTTACAATTTATACGAGTACTGTATATGTGTAATTCATACTTTGTGTGAGTATGATGGTGGAATTTCCAAAATAACTGATTTTTACGTTGGACTATCCACTTATATATTTATTTCTTTTTTTTTAATATAACATCACAAAAAAAAAATAGTATTATGGTGTTTAATAATTTACGAATATTTTTATAAATAATCAAGTAAATCATTTATTTTCCATGCAAAAAAAAAAATTGTGTTGTTCTGTAGTAAAAAGAAAAAGTTTGTTTTTGTGATTAGTTTCATAATATCCCATACCAACTTTTCAATTGAAAATTTCATTTATACGAATATATGCGTACATAACACAAGGGAAGTTTTTATTTTGGAATTTCAATCCTATTTTAGTAGCATTTCATTCGCTTATTAAACATACGTTTTTTTTTTATTAATAATACTCGTTTTATATGCTAAAACAAATATATATATATATATATTAAATAAATTCATCATCAAATATAACATGAAATATTATTAAAAAAATTTTGTACATTTTATTTTAAATTTGCACATAATTACATTTTAACAACTAAAATAACCTCTAATCACATAGTATATAGATCTGATAAAATTTATGTATTTTTATTTATATTATTCATTTACTTGAGCAACTACATATTCAGCAGACAATTTTTGGAACTTATAATTAGTATTTTTTCTTTCTGAACATACCATACTATACTGCCAGATACAAAATTTGTTTTGTATGGGTAAAAGCGATGTATTTTTTTTCTGCTTTGAAATTAGATTTACGGTTTTTTTTTCAAAATTCTTCTATTTACCAAACAATTATTGTATATGGCAATCTTGAAGCCGATTTCGACCTGTGGGATCCAGATTTTGGGTATAGCAAGCAGCGGAAACGTCGAGATTATGTAGCGATTCCAAAACAAATTACTGAGGAGTATCATACAGACGCTTTAGTTTGTAAAATACAGTGAAATATACAAATATCTGAGTTTACCATATATTCAAGAAGAAATTCAGCGATTTGGTGTAAAGTATAAACCGCATCTAAAAAACCACGTGAATTATTTAGCAATTAACCTTCTAGACATTCACCGATCCAACTGCGGGCCATGCGGTTGAAGAGGATGTATGAGGGTATGCCGCATAGGGAAGCGCAAGACTACTGTGTAGAGAGTGACGAAGTTGGTGGGAAGCCACTAATAAAAGACCCTAAACGAAGAGACTCATACCCAGAGTCCAGCAATGGGCTAGGAGGGGGTTTAGTGATGTGTATCTCACTCAGTTCCTCTCTGGTCATGGAAATTAAGCGGCATATCTGGATAGATTCGGAAAGAGAGAATCCCCTGAGTGTGGCTGCTGTACTGAAATCGATACACGGAGCAAACAATTTACAAGTATGCTCGGTGGGAACGTATTTGGAGGTACGCGGGGTTGGAGTGGCTCACTCCCGACAACACCGTGGATCACATGATCAGGGGCAGAAAAAACTGGGAAGAAGTAAGTAACCTGGTATTAAGGATCAATCTGCAACCTGGTATCAAGGAAGCGGAGGGCAGGCTTAAGGAAGCGAATGGTCAGTGACGGTAGACGAGATGTGGACGACAGCCCAGGCAACAGGTAAATTCACCAAGCTCAGTAAAAGGGACCGGGGAGAGGCGCAAACTGTATGTTTGTATTCCTATTATGTTTCCTGTTCTGTAAATCTTCTACCATATTTTCTATGTATTGTTGTTATGTCTATTTTCAATTGTATTACATATAAGGTATGATGATATCGGTGGGATGGTGAGGTAATGATGAATCCCTTCAAGTCTGTAATACTGCGCCGTGAGGGTGACCGGATGTGCAGAGG
Organism: Zanna intricata; assembly: GCA_010016005.3. Taxonomy (NCBI): domain Eukaryota; kingdom Metazoa; phylum Arthropoda; class Insecta; order Hemiptera; family Fulgoridae; genus Zanna; species Zanna intricata. The sequence goes on along the minus strand of JAAAKQ030003883.1, from coordinate 3,677 downwards.
AAAGATCACTGCTACAGTGGACTATCCTTGTATGAAGTGGGATTAGGATGCCTGGCAGACAGTATGGTGAAGACAAAACTTGACTTTGCTGTATCAGAGGGGAAGTGTGGGGCCATGACAGGGTGAACCGTGGCGACGTGTAGGGCCAGGGAGGCAGCCCAATTGCTGAGAATACAAGAGTCTGGAGCACACGTAAGAGTGTTCTGGATCGGGGTACTTCTGATGACGCATGGGGGCCCCTCGAGGTGGTAGAAGGTCGCGCACGGGGGAGAGGGTCGGATAGAATGCACATTGACCCTCAGTAGGGATATGTGCTAGAGCCGGAAAGGGAAGCACTTCGGAGGAGGGGCTCTTCGGCACCTCAGCCTGAGATTGGGAGGTAATAGTTAATCTGCTGCTACGAAACTATACGGCGACTGCGCAATGACTAAAGGCGGGTCCAGTTGCCTTGGGTGTGTTAAAAAAAAATCTTCTAGACAATAGTGAAGGCACTTGAAGGCTACTCCAAGTGTTGTACCTTAGTGACTTTTTATGATTTGAGTTGGAGCTGCATCAACTTAGTGTTATCTATCATATCATTACTTCATTTCATTCAACCCCTTTATTGTTCTTTCATTATTAGCTATAACTTTTTTCTCTTGTTTATGAATTTTTATGGTTGTTTTTGTTTCGTGTTGGACTACCAATGTCATCGTTCTCTGATCCAGTGTCTACTTAAATATTCTGTAAAGGAATATTAATGTGTAATCTTTGAGGATCTTCGATGAAAGGCTCTCTAATGTTATAGTATGAGATCATATTTACTTATGGTGTAACCAAACTGTAACCATAACAAAATCAGTTTTACTTTTTGTGTTCTAAACTTGATCAATATTCTTTGGACACATCTTTGTATATATTTGTTATTTTTTATTATAAATTTATGTATACTTTATAAGATATATATACCTATACATTTCTTTGAGGGATTTCAGTGGAAACCTCTCTTCACGTCATTTTTTTTTTTTTTTTTTTTTTGTATTCAAATTTACTTATCATTCCAGTTAACTAAAACCGATTCTAAATTAAAATCTACGGCAAAAAAAAAATACTTTCATTTATGTTTTTTAGTAAGTGTTGGCAATTTATTTATAAAGAAAATGTCATTAATTTTAATAAAATTATTAATTGATATATGTTAGATAAATTAAAACAAAACTTTATTTTAGAAAAAGTGGGTTTTCGAAGTTTTTAATTTCATGAAATTTTTTCGGATAATTATAAAATTATTTAGACAGTAGATTTTATTGTTCTTGAGTGGTAAATTTAAGTAAATTAATCGAAATAATTTTTTTGATTAACATTTTCCTTTATTTTTCATAAATAACTTATGTAATTTAATTAAAATTTTATGCCAATCTTTTAGTCGCAAGATACTTTCTCTGGTATTATAGGAAATAGCATAAAATATTGTGTATATTTCTTGTAGAATTTGCTATAGATGAACAAAATGTACATTATATTTAACATTTCGTCTTCCAAAAATGAGTCCTTTTTCATCTCAAATGTAACTTCATTGCATTCAAACTATCCAGTTTGATAAAAAATTATACAAGCAAATTCATCCCAAAATTTATATATATATATATTTATACGGTAAGTTTGAATCATGGCGGTCGTGTAGGGCATGGGAGGCAGCCTGTTGGCTGTGGATGCTTTGATCCAGGACACAAGCAAGAGTGAACTGGGTCAGGGCACTTCGATGAAGCACTCGGGCCCCTCGGTCGTGTGTGGGTGGGTGAGGAGCACTGCACATTTTTCAATGCGCACGCCGCTCCTTTAGTTTTAGGCTAGTAGGGAGGGACGGGTAGACTCCTGGAGGAGGGACGCATCGGCATTACACAGGCGGGGAATCGACATGCCCCAATTAGCCCAAGAGGATCTCGAAGGGGGGCTCCTCTGCAGTAGCACAAGCGAGAAGGACAAAAGGTTAGGTTAATCTGCTGCCACAGGCTGACTGACGAGATGCCGAAAGGCGGTTCCAGTCGCCCCTGGGAAACGGCGGGGAAGTTTAGGCGGTAGGGGGTGGGAGTAGCACTGTTTAGTGGTCGCTACGGCTCCATGTCCAGTGCCCACTTAGCTATATGCTAGGTCAGGACGGCGAGCCCGACACACTCTGCGAAGACCCTGCAGGGCGCGTGTCAGTGCATTCCTCCATCGTCATTTATAAAAAAAAATTCATCCCGAAAAAAAATTATATGGTTCTATTTATTTGTAAGTTATTTTCTCTTTTCATTAAAATCCTGAAGTAATATTTAATTTTTTTTTAAATTTATTACAAAATCATCTACACACACTTATAAAACTACACGAACTTGTATGAAAATTATCTGAAATCATATTTTAGTAGGTTATTTTTAGTATTTCTTTTCTTCATTTAAACAAATTTTGGGGGTGTTTTTATTCGTAATATTTAAAAATCAAAGATTTACAATTTTGTAACGGGTGATATAGTCCTGACCATTCTGCTTTAACGACCCCATAGAATCTACTGATTTTTTTTATCAAAAGATATTCAAGCTGTATATTTCATCTAAATTTTTGGAAATATCATTGGTATTTAAGGAATTAGTTTGATGTTTAAAAATGAAGATATTTGTGAGGAAATAATCTGGAGGAAAAATCATTTTTATTTAATGCAAACTTTATCGAATTTTGATTCGGCTTTTTTTTTACTTTTCTCAGAACTAATTAAGTTAGTATAAAATAGTAGAATAAAAGTTTACTTTAATAAAAAAAAATTATGTTGACCAATTATTATGTTCACTATGAAGTAATGTTGATGAAAATTTTAATTTTTAAAATAATAAATACAAAAATAATAAATTTATTAAAAATAAATAAAATATTAAGAATAAATACGTTTCACGATCAGCAGTTTACTCTTCGAAAATCTATACTTTATAACTAATTCTTATATTAAAGTATTAAATAAAAGAGAATATTTGTTATGAATCGTAATTTTTTTCATAGTTTAAGTGTAGCGTTAAACCATTAAATGTTACAAACGAATGCTGCAATATGCCATAACTTTGTAGTTGCAGGAATGACAATTAATATGTAATATGTAACGCTGTTGATTAATTAACTGTAGAAGCAAACGTGTATCATGAATACATACAATAAAATATTTGTCAATTAATACACTATGTGTAATATTAGCTAAATAATTATATTACACGTGATAGTTGAGTTATTGATTTAAAATGATATGACCGGCGGCGTATAAATTGTATGTATATTCCTGTAATATAATTATTATAATTATTCTCTCTGAATAATGTAGCTAACAATTTTTTTTTTTTTTTTTTAAAGATATCGTTACATAAACTTGAAGCTATTTCATTGGGATATGGAATTGGAATATTAAATGGAATACTAAAAATGCCATCCTGACCGGGGGATTCGAATCCGGGACTTCCGGATGAAAGGCATACTACCACTATGCCACGGAGATTCGCGTTTTGTTTCTAAACAGTTCATTTTATTACACATTTATCATTAATTATTGAAGGCGATTATTTGAAATCTCTTACATATATTTGTATATACAGAGTGTAACAAAACTGCACGGCAATCTCTCGGAAACGGATTCTATATCTAAAAATAAGAAAAAAGTTTCCAATAAACATATGCCT
>JAAAKQ030003872.1:3987-18793 GCA_010016005.3 Zanna intricata | reverse complement strand
ACACACACACACACACACACACACACACACACACACACACACACACACACACACACACACACACACACACACTTTGTGAAAACTCACCGATATATCTTAAAAAGCAAGATCCAATTCTATGGTCATATTTTCCTCATGAATTACATAAGACTCACAAAATGTGTCCTCACGTGCATCAAAACTGTAAAGAACAACGGGTCGATAGACGTTATCCGTAAAGATATGTAATAAATAAATATCACCGATGAAGAAGCATGAAACCAATGCCCGTCTCGAGACAAAATCCAGAATTTCAGTGGATTTCAATCAATAAAAATACAAGTCTATAGCAACTAGGGGTGATCTGAGGAGAGAAAAAAGCTCCTTTAACAAGAAATGAAAAATTATCCCTATAAAATGAGATCCCTATAACGTGTGATTTTTTCATATTTACAAAATTTAATTTTTAAATATTAAAAACAGAGTGGGTTAGCTGTAAGTGGGTCTCTGATTATCAGAAATAAATGAATAAATAAAACTGTATCTAAGTTTATTATTTAAGCGTTCAAATATTTTACTTAGATTACAATATCGACTGCAACGTAGGTTTTATGAAGTATTATTATTTTTTTGTTTTAACATCTATTTATTAAAATGTATTACCCGTGATATAAAATCAGTACGTATGGAATTATACAGAAAATTATTGATGGAAATGATAAGATAATTCTGATCGTAGTCAGTGCTTGATTTAATGGCCAGGCATTTTATGTGATATTTTTGACTCCTATAGTATGAGGATTAGAAGAAAGATCGACCTTTAAATGAACTTAAAATACGAATCTAAAAGCCTCAAAAATAAAATAAAAATAACTACTACCATGGAAAAAAAATTGTGTAAAAATTTTGGAATATTTATTTACGCGTGTAATTATAAGTTTTTCTTTTCTTGTCAAACATGGTAATTAAAACAAATGTGTTTTGTTACACTCTACAGGAAATTCTATTCAACTTTAATACAATTAAAAAGCAGTGTGTCTTCCATGCAGGTTTTATAATTAGAATCCACATTTAATTTCTTCTTTTTTTTAGCAAAATGATAAAATCTCGTATTAATTACTTTCTTTAGTAACATAGTTATCTGAAAACGTGTAAAATTCTAATTTTCAAACAACTGTAAGAGGAAAATACGACGTCATGCAAGCTATTTAAAATTTCATAGTTATGAATAATTATAAATAACAGTTTACAATTGTCTTTTTCTTTTTTTTTTCACCTCCGGAATCACCGTTAGGTTATATCGTCAGAGGATGAGATGAACGAATTGTAGCGTGTGTGAAAAATGCCATGCCTGACCGGGATTCGAACCTGGGACCTCCGGTTGAAAAGCCGAGACGCTACCACTCGGCTACGGAGGCTGGCAGAACAATTGTCATGATTTATTAATACGTCGGTTCTCAATTTTTTAAATACATTTTAAAGTTATTATACCGATTTAAATTTAATTTTAATCAAATTAATTAGAGGTATGATATAGTATTTTAACCGAATTATAAAAAATGATATTCTCAATTCCAACGGAATGTAATTTTTATGTACGTTAATGCTTTACTCTCGATCAAATTCCCCGATTTCTATAATTTTTATTTTTAGAGAAAGTGAATTATGGTGTCCTATAATACGTTTTATTCCGATAATATCACTGAATAATCTTTTAAATGAAAAATTAATAGTCATACAGACTATCTGAAGATATTTTTGTTTGGTGTCCATTTTATTAAATATCTATTATTATTATTTATAGAATAATAATTATGCATGAAGTAGTGCTAATATTTAAAATATTTAAATTCAAGAAAACTAATTAATTAGTCGATCAATTAATTAATTTCAAAACCTGCAGAATTTCAGACAGCCTTATCTCATTGTAGTAGCCTTCCATTGTAGTTATTTATTATCTTTCTTAAATAATAGGGACTATGCATTTTTTAACCTTTTTTTGAATGGGTTTTTTCATATGAGCATCGGTTTTTTTAAATTTTAGTCTACTTTTATTTAAAAAAAAAAATAAATAAATAAATAAATATATATATATTAAAGCGATAAAAGACGAAATTAAAGTAAAAAATATTTCTTTTATATTTTAAATTTGAATTTTTTTGAGTAGAACTAAATTAAAAGTTATTAACCTTTGTTTGGATTTAATTTGTTCCAACTTCAAGTTCAATATTGAAATTAGTTTATACTTTATAGTAGGGAGTTTCTTTAAGTTGTTTTTCAGTTATTATTATTATTTTGAGAAAAAAAATGTTATGTTTTATGTATTTATTTTTTTACACGACTGTGCAAAGAGGAGTGTAACGTATTTACACTCCTCTCCTATTTTAAGTGTATGTATGGACATACATACATACACATGTGTTTATTACACCGTAGCAGATTAACAGATGAACCGATTTAGATATATGACCTCGCGTTGGAATCCTTCATTACCGAGAGTGTCATAGGCTCTCTCACTCTCTCTCTCTCTCTCTCTCTCTCTCTCTCTATATATATATATATATATATATGTAAATGTTTAAATAAATTTTACAAATTTGAAAAAAAAAATTATACTGTAAACAAATACTATATACAAAACTAAACTGTCAACATTAAACTATATTAAAGAGCAATTTTTGTCAGCAATGTTTTTTTTTTACATTTGATTGATATAACAGATATTCAATATATATATAAATATTACAAAAGTCTTACGAATTATACTAGGATGGTTCTGAAAGTTCTGCTTAACACAGAGATGGCGCAAGTATGACTGAATGTCTATAATATTTGTCACTTGTTATCCTTTAAATGATACGCTGCGTAGTTTCAGACACGTGCTTTTAGTTGTTTGTTTACAGCGATTGGATAAACACGCAAGTTTTGATATTTTCTGAAAAATGGATAAAAGTGAAGTCAGAGCTGTTAAAGATATTTATTTTAAAAAGTTTCACCTTGATGAAACACAAAAATAATTGATTCTTCTTTTATATATATTCTTCCCTTTTGTTTTTGACGTTAAAAAATGGGTTGCTGGATTTAAACCTGATCTTACATCCATTCAAGATGATGAAGGCTTGGGACGTCCAAATAACGCTGCAACCAAAAAAATCACCATAAAAATAGACAATGACGTATTACATTATCGCTAACTAGATACACGAACTTTGGATGACATTGCAAACATCTCGATAGACCGTGTACACTAAATTTTACAAGATGTTTTGGGTATTAAAAAGCTTTTCGCTCGATGGGTGCTGCAATAAACAGTCGACAAAAATGCATTCGATTGCATCTTCTCATGGGTATTCAGACTTTAAATAAGATTTAGCTGAGCTTTTTCTACATTTCATAACAGCAGATGAGATTAACATTGTACGCTAATGACCAAGCAACAGTCCAAAACGTGGATAGGAAAAGGTGAAGGTAACCAAAAAAGCGAAAACAGTACCACCGGAGGAAAGATCATGGCTACGGATTTTTTTTTGGGACTACCGTGGTGTGGTGCACATAGGTTACCTGGAAAAAAGGAGGACCGTTACCGGGGAGTATTACGCTTTACTACTGGACCAATTTAAGGGTGCTGTTGAGGCTAAACGTCCACATCTGACCAAATAAAGTGGTATTTCACTATCTACGCCTCATACGCGTCTCGGGTGTTGCCGCAAACCTCCATGACCTACGTTTCGAAGTGCTTTCACATATCTCATATTCGTCGGATTTTGTTCCCAGAAATTAATTATTTTTCCCAGACATGAAGAAATGGCTTGTTAGACGAAGGTTTACTTCGATTCAAATGAGGTCAAAACTTAAAAAAAATCGTTCTGCAGATTTGGATAAATCACATTACTTGGAGGGTATAAGAGTTGGAATTGTACGGCGGATTGGGTGTTGTAGGAGTTGTAGGTTGAAGTTTTTCAAATCATAAGGTGACTTTATTACAAAACGTTTTTGAAAAACTTTTTTTTCTTCAGATCAAGAATTTCCAAACGGCCCACGTCCACTCCAATTTATGTTAAAATGATTCATTAAAATATTTAAACATTAAATAAAAATCCTTCTTCTTAGATTCCTATGGAGAAATATAATATAAGCCTGCTTTGAAAAAAGAAAAAGGAAAAGTAATGAGTTAAGTAAATTTTTCAGGAAGGTTTGTGCTATTGCAATATCATCTAATCACCTAATAAAGATTTTCTAACTTCTTAAATAAATAACAACGTTTAAAAATAAATACCAGTGTACAACTCGATCCGGTGTAGGAGTTGAACTTCAATTCTGAAGGAAGTTTTTGAATTAAAGAAAGATAAATTGTATAGAAATAGAGCTTAAAATACTGCAACCATTGCACTGATAAATTTATATTTTACGTCACGATTGCGGCATATTAGCCTCAACTCGGTGCTACAAATTATAAACACAAATTATTCATTCGTTTCTATAAGTGTGTTTACGGTTTACTTACTAATAAACAGATAAATTTTAATTTTTAATTTTATATTTGTTATCCTTATTTATTTCTATAATACACTCTCTCTCTCACACACACATACGTTAGTACACCGATTTTTATAATTTTTTTAATCGAAAGGGTATACTTTCGGAATGGTCCCATATTAATTTTAACCAAATCCGATGATCTTAGAAAATACCAAAAAACCGAACGGCTGGAAACCATTAGCCGCTGACCGCTCGCACCAGTACCATATTCCTCTGTTCCTTTATGACTACCATATTAATAACAGTCTATTTTATCATTGTTTAGTCTCCATGGAAATATTCATGTCATTTCTTTCTTTATTTTTCTTCCTTAAACTATCATTCCTTTTTTATCTTGGCTGCTTTCCGTTAAATTCAATATAAGTATTAAACCAACATTTAATATTTATACAAAATTATGAAAAAGTATATTATCCCTAACTGCAAAATTATAGTATAAATATCTATATTTATATTATCAAAAATAAATTCTAGTTCTGCAATAAAAATTCGTATTTTTCAATATTAAATAAATAGTCTTACAACAAGCTCCCAACTGATATTATCCTGTATGAAGCAAGCTAAATATTATAGTTTTGGATATATAATTTTAAAATAATAATTAATTAATAAAAAATTTTAATTTAAAATAAATAATAAAATAAATTATAATTTAAAATTTATATAATTTTTGCAATTATAATTTTGATTCTATGGTTATTATAAACCCTTTTTAACCGGGTATTCTCAAACCTTGTGCAAATGTCTAAAATAATGGAATCTATAAATTGGATAGATTAGGCAACCTCATGATTTCTCTCACACCTTTCTCATCATAACTTACTTGGGTCCAAATCAGACAAGGCGATTCTTTTTAAAGTTTTAATTCGACTAAGAGTGATATAAATCTGCTCCTTGGCAATTTTTCTTGGCTGAGGTCTATCACTGCCCTGTCAGGAGTTGTATCCTGCAGTTTATGAACAGCTATAGCCCAGCTTAATATTAGAGGTAGCATTCTGCGCTCGACATCTTCATATGCCTTTGTCGTTTAGAATGTTGTACAAACTGGTGAAATGGGTAAGCAACCATCAACCAATACAATCATTTAAGACCAATATTCCCGTCATCAAATTTTATGAGTGCAGCTTTGGTAACTCTCCTTCCTTTTATATCAAGCCAGGGTGGTGAGAATATTGCTCTTGCGTTTCGTTTGTGTATTAAACTAACACGATGAGCACGACTCTCTAGACTTTCATTCCGTAAGAATCGACTGTTGTACATTCTCATTTAAGAGAGTCTACATTTTCGTTGTTGAGAAGTCTCTGCGGAAATATTCATGGCATTTCTTTCTCTATTTTTCTCTAACGATCATTCCATTCTTGGCAAATTTGTTTAAACATCGCTGTTTCATTTGATCAGCGCGTTTAGTAGGCCTATCCATATTTTAATTATATAATATATATATATATATATATATATGTGTATATATATATATATAGTAACAAGACCGGTATTTATATAGAATGATCGACCGAGCCCTGTCGTTCGCATGCATTCGTAACCTTGGTCCTGTAACTCTTCTCGCGGTTCAAACATTTGTTTATTGTGTATGTCTCAGTTGGCAATATTACAAAAGAATATTGTTAAACGGACCCGTTACCTTTTCTGAAAGGGTTTCTTGTAGCCCCTTTCTGTATTCTTCCCATTATTATATTTTCTATTACTTTCTTCTTAATTGGCAAGAATCCGTTACGTAGGTCCGCTGTACCGGTCTTGTAACAAGATATATATATAATACATATTTCTAATATATAAGTATTAGATATCACTAAAAACTGTGAAATAAAATAATTTATATAAAATAAAAACAGTAATTTAAAGTATTTTATTTTTACATTGATTGGATGTATCATTTTCCTCTTATATCTTTTAAAAATATATTTTTCAGATATCGGCCAATAATCTACGTGGATCTAATTGATCTCTAAGAAATTTAATAATTCGTAATTTGAATGCTGGTATTTTACGAAAAACTTAGGATATTCTTCTGTAATGGTCGGTATGCTTATGTTTTAGTGGTTAATTAACTTATAAATTTGCCGTTGTGACTTATGGTTATACGAAACAATTTGAATATAAATTAATTATTTTAATCGCTTAGTTTTAATCGTAATTGAATTTCATAAATACATATTTATTTAGAACAGTTTTGTATATAAAAATATTGCTGCGATGTGAGAAGCTCGATATACTCATTAAATATTAACAAAGTTATCGGAATTATCATTTAATTACCTTTTTTTTTTTTTTTTTTTGTTTAACCTGCGGAACCACAGTTAGGTATTTATTATCTTCAGAGGATGAGATGAATGAATTGTAACGTGTGTGAAAAATGCCGTACCTGACCGGGATTCAAACCCGGGACCTCCGGATGAAAGACCGAGACACCACCACTTGTGCCACGGAGGCCAACAATTATCTTATATTTAGTTATCGTATATATTTACGACATCGTCTGCGGATGGTTTATTCTTTTTTTTATTTTTATGTATATTAGACAGTTTTCATTACAATTAAGTACCATAAGTTAAGCGCTTAAGCATAAAATCTATACTTCTTATTATCCTTATTTGAATATAGGATTATTCATAAAGAATCATTTTTCGGTTAAAGAGAAATTAAATTTTTTTTAATTTAGAACTTTTTTACAAAATCAATTAGAAATTTTCTTGTATTCACTAAAGATATATATATATATATATATATTAAATCAAAGAGTTCATATGAATAAAAAAGAAAAAGGAAAATCATATATACCGTAGTGTATTTTAATGTTCCATGTTTGAATTATAATCAATTATTATATTTTTTTCATCCACTACAGTTTATACGATACATTCTCTCTAACAAATTGAGAGAAAAGATTAAAGACTCTTTCAGTGTTTCCTGCCTAAGCTCAGAAAAAAGAAAAAAGGGAAACTTAGCTCTCAGAAGCTACTACTTTAGGAGGAAAATTAACGACTCGTTATCAGAAATGCTCGTATAAAATTTTATAAAAATTATTTAATCAGGTCTGAAAAATCAAGCAACGATAAGACTTAAAAAGCAAAAAAAATTGTCCAAATACATAACAACCGTTACATATGGAATTAACCAATTAACAAAAATTTGACCTAGTGTAAAAACGACAGAAAATATAGGACTTTTTACCTCCGTCTTTATGGGCAGAGAATAAAACTAAATCCCATTTGATAACTAAGTAAGTTATCAAAGGAGCATTAATTACGTGAAATCATTTACCTCCTTTTGAGTAAAATTTTAAAGATGTGGGACCCATAAGATTTGTATCTTCCTGCTCCTAAAATTAAACGGTATCGATGTTTCATAGCGCGCAAAATTATCATTCAGATTAGTCCGTTCTATCTGAAAATATCAAGCAAAAAACAGCCCAATATTCATACATTTGTAGATAATAAATTCTTAAACTGTGCATTGAAAATCTTTTGGCTTGAGATGGCCTTGTACCATTCTAAATTTAACTACACAGCCGGGAAAGTAAAAATTAAATATATAATAAAATAAAACTGAATCAAAAAATCAAAAGAATAGGCATGATAATAATAATAATAAAAATGGTAGAATGTAAAAGAAAGGTAACGACCGGTCAAGTTATAATCAATAGGAAAATAAAATGGGTGAACATTAAAGATAAGAAAACAAATGGAGGAGAATTGGTAAAATAAGGTAAAAAGAGAGGAAAAAAGATACTAAGATTTAAGATAATTGCAAAATCATGCTCTTTTACTGTTGTTCATGTTTTTAAGTTTCGCTTTTAGATGGTATATGTAGTAGCACAAGAGTCGAGATCTTTATAGATATGAAGGAGAACAGTATAGTATATAATATTATAAAATTTATATTATCTTATTTAAAATCAATGGAAGTTAAAATGGATTTACTGTACCTGAATTAATGGCTTTAAGCTATAAACTTTGTTAGCTACATGCGTGCGTATACTCGACTTATAACTTATTTATAACGTATTTTAAACAACTATACAAAGCGACTACAGTACTTTAAAAATAGCTATTATAAGCTTAAAAATAAAAGCTTCAACATTATAGTGAGTTACGGTCAAATCGTTCAATGTTTTACCGACTGACTGTACATGGTCAATGCTGATTTGATACTAGAAACGTATAAAATAAGATCTCCATATTAAATAAGTAATTCAAAATACTGTAACACCTGCACTGCTGATTGTATCATTTGAATGTTGCCGGCCGTTTGTTATCTGATATCGGCAATGTTGACTACTTTGTCAATGAAATGTATAAAACTTGAGCGTGAAGTATTCATTACATACTCGTATTCATGTTTACGTATATATAAACGATTTGACCGATAAAATACAAGGTAACCTACTATTGATTATTATATTGCACGTTTATGATTGCATTATGACTTTGTTTCCTTTTTTTAAACAACGAATTTTTATGTTTCAGAGATCAGGATATTTAATTTCTTTGTTGTTGATACAATCATTTTAATTTTACTATTGCATTTTTAATGATAAAAATTATTTTTCTTGAAAATTTTTATTTTCAAATGAGCTGAATTCGTTTTCGAATAATCATCCGAAGGTTCTTGTTTGTAATTTATGTGAATGTAACTGATAATATAAAAATTCTTTAAGATTAGTTTTTATACTTTTTTCTTTTAGAATATACTTTTCCCCTAAAAGCTTAAAATTTAATTAATAACGACTCTTAAAATAATATGAAACATTTTAAAGTAAAACACGTATATTTACACTATCGCTATGAAATATTAAATATTTTTCTTCAATTATTAGAATCTACCTCGATGGCTTTGTAATTCCGCAAACTGAGAGTTTCGGCTAGCTAGGTCTACACCTCGACCGTCGACTTAAGTGAAAAGTTCATACGAGATTGAAATTTCATATATCACAACTTGAGATAAAGTTCAGGGAAAGGTTCTCGATTATCCATATATAATAAGCTGCCGGTATACTCAACAATTTTAAAACCGATCTGCACCTTCGGAAGGCAACTTTGCTTACAGGGTGATTTAGAAGAATTACCAAACTTTAAGAACATGTTCTACCGGGGAAATAAAGAAGAAAGTAGAATGTTTTACATAAACGTAGATTTAGAAACGCTTCGTTAGCGAGTGTCGGCTGGTGAAATATTTCGTCTTTATTTCTGCATCTCTAATAAAATTTAACAAATTTTTACAGATTAATTTGCCAAATCTATCGGATTTTATTCTTCTGATTGATAATAGGTTTTGGATGAAACGTTCCGTGTTAGAGGAAATTTTATAGTTGAGGGTTGTAAGATATCGTAGGTGATTGAGGATGGAAGAAGCGAACGAAGGCGATAATAAGTTGTGTAAATACACTTATGGAAGTGTCTCCCAAGGCATATTCATCGTAGCTTCCTGACAGAGGCCAAGCTGATGACTGTGATGTGTTATCAGGTTTACAGTGTCTAAAAGACGACCCCAACAGAGCTATGAACGTAGGGAGTGGTGTGGCGACCGGGATCATCACAAGGCGGTTGTCTTCCCCTAACAGGATCAGTCAGGATATTCCTCTGATAAAAAAAAAGGTAAATTTATTTTTTGTAATTTTCGATAAAGTTTTGTAAAAGACAAAAAGTTGGGATTGAAAAACACACTATTTTTGTTTGAAATAAAACAATTTTATTGAATGAGTAATAAACACTTAGAAGTTTATATTTTTCACTTATATAATAAACTTTCACTTATAATAAAAAAGCGTTATTTTGTAACACTTTTAACTTTTTTCATTTTTCACTTAATAATATTATTAAAATTAATTTTCCTGATTTTTTAACGAATGTAATTACTTGCTCAGAACGAGAATTTATCTTCTTTTTTTTTTCATAAGTTAATAAAATGTAATTGAACAGGTTAAGTGTCTGCGAAGTAAAATAAAGTCACTCTCAAGGTTTTATTTTTTTAAAAAATTAAATAATTAATCTTCAAAATTATTGTTGAAGATATAACAGGAATATTGTAAATATGTTAAGTTACTTGTATAAAATAATAATTTTATAATTAAATATTAATAAAAAAAAAATATATTTTAAATTGTTGAATTTTCAATTAATTCCTTTATATAGAGTGAACTGTGCTGGTTAAATTAAAGTTCGAAATGTAATGTAAACAATTTTTCCTCTTATTAATGCACCGAAAATATAAATAACAATATTTAGCTGTTATTGCGTTTAGCTGTAATTTCGTTAAATTTATCAAAATTAAATTTATTTTATTTCTTTCGTCTAATGGTCAAAAACTCTAATTCTAACTTCTAAACATAAATTTCATTTTTCAAATTATAAAACTGAAAAAAAAAACAATCATTTAGACCATAACCACTGATATATTTATAGCTGAAAAGCTATATAACCACTTTGTTTGAATAAGGGGCAAGCTCATAAAAACCTGCTAGTTCAATTACAACCGTTTAACATTGATATTCTAACAAAACAAGGTTTTATATATATATATATATATATATAAGTTAAAAGAGGCTAAGAAGTAAAAATAAATAAATTAGTACTTCACATGACGTAAGTGTTCTTTCCAAGAAATATTTTATATACATATATTAGCCGGTCAGCACTCGCTTTGCTCGCTCGACCGTCTAGCCAGGCGAATCCTAAGGCTTTCCGGAGCTACGGGGCCTATCCGAGGACGTAGAGATCGTTTCGCTCGCCATTGCCATCTTGCCAGAGGGCTCCGCGCGCTGGATCCCCGCAGTGGTTTGTTACCCTCATGGCTGTGAGAATAATATTGATAAATAACAATTAAAGTATTCAGACTTATTAAAAATAAACTAAATTACAAAAAACAGAATAGCAGTAACTGTGGTAACTAAAGTACAAACTTCTTTGATGACGAGAAATTCATAACTTATTTTTGTTGCCATGGTGACAGAAATATAATTGAATAAAAGGATTAAATTTTTTTTTTTTAATGACTCTTTAATTGAAAACTTCACCTCCAAGGGGAATAGGGCTTCGGTTTATGGCTAAAAAACTTCCCTGGGATAACACGATTGTATCCTGCAAATTTGGAAGCAATCGTTCGGTTGGTTCTCACGTAATGCGAAAACAAACAAACAGTCAAACTTTCGGTTTTATGTATAAGAAGATATACATACATACATATATATATATATATATATAGAGAGAGAGAGAAAGTGTGTGTGTGTGTGTGTGTGTGTGTGTGAAAGAGGGAGAACATTGAAAAAAGTAGTCTATGTAGATCGGTTTTATGTTTGGATTGGCTATAGACATAACTGAATATAAAACAGCTTAGCCACATTCAGTCCCAATTACTTATAAATACTTATAAACGAACGGGGGTAACTGAATCACCTAGAAAATTGTAGATTATACACTGAATATGTGTTTTATATATTTATTTTGAGGGGAGAGAAGGAGAGACAAAGAAAGAGCGCTTCGTAACTTAGCAAACTAAATTGAATTATTGTATGGACACTAATGAGCAACAATATTTCAACCCTTTCCGTCTTTTTCACATTTCTCATTATGGGATTTCGCCTTTTTTGCCATTACCACTTTCCTACTCCTAAACAGCTGAGTAAGGTTTTTTAAAGGTTAAAGTAAAAATGATGAAGGGAAACGTTTTAGTTCGACTGAAACTGTATTTTCTATTCAGTTATAATCGAAGAGAAAATTATAAAACGAATGGAATGCTTGAAAAAAATTTCAGTGATTGTGATTGTGTGTGTCTTCTGTTGACCAAAAAAATTTTTACTATGAGAAAAGATAATTTTTACTACGAGCTAGTTTTACTGCTTTATATCTCTATAAATACGTATTAAATTTTTAATATAACCCATTTTTAATGCATATATATATATATGTATATATAAATATGTATAAATTTTTTTTAAAATAACGCCGGTGGGTTATATTAACCCGATGGTTGGTTTAGTAGTAAACTCATCGTCGTAAATAAGCTGATTTTTTAGTTGAAGTTCTCAAGTTCAAATCTTAATAAAAGTAGATGCTTTTATTCGGATTAGTATACTAGATTGTGGATACCGGTATTCTTTGGTGGTCGGGTTTGAATTAACCACACGTCTCAGGTCTGGTAAGTCTGAGTTTGTTCAAGACTACTGGCACAGTTACGTTACAAGTAGTTACGTTATACGTAGCTTATGACTTTAATAGATGATGCAACTACAAATAAAAGTACACATTTTTTTTTTTAATAACAAAACATAAAACTTTAAAGTGCTTGAAGAAAATAGACACATAAACAAAAAACCAACTTCAGAATTAAATACTCTGCTTATAGCGAGTGATAAACCAAGTTTCACTTACCCTTTTCTGAAATTTTACGGTTTCGTGATTGCAAAGATTACGTTATATGTGATGATCTGTTTTTTTATAAATTACCTCTAAATATGGCGTAAACAAGCTCTAGGGATATAAGAACCATAAGCCAGGCACGGTAAAGAAAACGAAGAGTGAGATGGTTTCCTTTCGCCAGATTTTAAAGGTGTCGTTTATTAAACATTATTAATCTCAGAGAAATCAAGTGGGATTGTTTCTGATTGTACTTCATATGTTTTACGAACATTACTGTTGTAAGAAAAACTGGGATAAATATGGTAAAACGTAAAATTAATTTTTTGTTTAAGGATTAGTCAATTCTTTTTACGGTACCGTTGGTTTTATTTTGAAATTTATATTGTATGCTCTTTTATTTTTTATTTTCCTTATATCTCAAAAATTTATTAACACAACCAGCTAAAAAAAATGAATCTACGATTAACATAGTACATTATTCTAAGGTATGAATATCGCTTAGATTTTTAACTGATATCTTCACTTTTGTCAGTCGCTTTTAAGTGTTTATTCCTAAGTATCAGAAACCTTTAAACCTAGTATAATGTAGGTAATTATTCTCAAAATTTTTAAATTCTTTCAAATCTCTGATTGAATGAATAATCACGGATTATTATCGATTATCACTGACCAGGTAAAAGAATCTGACCAGTGAAGAATCTTCAGCTGGAATACAGAAAATTTATCTACGGTTTGATTTTTGTCGTTAAACGTGGTATGCTACTTTTTTCTGTTCTTCATGTATACATAATAATATTTTATTTTCTATCAGCCTCAAATTTTAAACTTATCTCTTTTTTCGTACGTCCCTTCATTGTTTTTTATTTTTAATTATATTTGAACGTTAAAGTGGCAATAAATCTGGTAGATTGGATTTTGAATAATATGATAGTCTCAAAAATTTGACGCGCTTAAATTTAATTTTGACGTGCTCTATTTATTGTATTACCATATTGCAATCATTCTTATATCATAAGTAGGTAAAATACGAAATAATATTCATCCTTTTTTTCAAACGTAACAAAAACTTAAATGTAGATGTTAATCATTATAACTTCTATTATGAAAGAATATACATATCACAATAGAATTTGAAAATATATAAGAATAAAATATTAATTTGCCTAAAAATTATATAAATTTTAAAACTAAAGCCTACTGTATTTTTTTATTATTTATAACTCTATTTTTAATTTATAAATAAAATAAATCCTAGATTTTGATATAATTATAATATAAAAGTTTTTTGAATATTATTATCTAGGATGTAATTTCTAATGAGGAATAGGAAATAAAGACGAACTGAAGAAAAAAACAGAACTGACAGAGAAGAAAAAAAGCATCAATAGGAATAGAAGGAGGAAAGAAAAAACATTAAGAAGAATAAAATGTAGAGGAGGATATGAAGAAGAAGAAGATGAAAAATAAAATAGGGAAGAGCGAAATAAGAGGTGGTTAAGAAAAAGAAAAATTAGAATATACAAGATTAAAAAAATGAGAAGACGACGAAGAAGAACAAAAAAATGACAAAAAATAATAAGGAAAAAAGAATAAAAGGATCAGAAGAAGAAGTTGAAAAACAGAGAAGAGATACGAAAAATAAGAAAAAAACTAGACGGAAAAGAGAGAAAAGCGACGGTAGTTGGAAGAGAAAGAATAAATGCAAGTAGAGGAAAAATTAAGAAAAGATTTATAAAAGGAAGAAGATAAGGATAACCAGAAGACAAAAACAAGCAGAAATTGAAGAATTATAAGTAGCAGGAGAGGTTGAAAAACAAAGGAGAAATGACGAAATTTAAAAATTAGGAAGAATAGTTATTAAAATAGAGATATTCTGTAAGGTATGGATCACAGATAACACACACACACACACACAC
>JAAAKQ030003861.1:0-18794 GCA_010016005.3 Zanna intricata | reverse complement strand
AAACGACTGGCACTAGATAGGGAATCTTGGAGAGCTGCATCAAACCAGTCAAATGACTGAAGACCAAAAAAAAATAATACATCTGTACATACAGCCACTTTTGTGTTACTGCATGTATGATCACTTGTCAGTTACTGTATCTCCATCCCCCCATCACCATCTGATTTACTTTTCTAGAAAAAAAATTAAGTTCAGTACCCTTTTTAAAACTATTGTTCGCAATTGTGCTATTTTTTGTGACAATTTTATACATTTAACTTATAATTTTTTTAGTAACATTTTTTTAACATATAATTTTTTTTTATGTTCTTATTTTTAAGTAACTATGCTTGAAAAATATAAGAATTTTCTAAGTAATTACATATATTTTTTTTTTTTTAAATAGAAAGGATACTCTTTATCCAAATCTTCAATCACTGATAACATTCTGTACCTCATGGGCTAGAAATACCAGTTCCTACCCCACCAGATGAATTAGATGATATACAATGTATATTCGGAAAGTAAGGTCACAAGACGCCTGGAACGCTAGGGAAATTAGTTTTTACAAAGTTTGCACTCCTGTACTGTAGGTGGGTTCCCAAGCGAAAGAATGAGTGGTGAAACAGGTCAGTAGCTTGACCGACATTGTTGCAGTCACGTTTCTAAATGGACGCTATCATTCCTAATCCCGCCAAGTGCAAAATGAGAGGCCTCGCCCGCTATCTTTTTATTGTTAAAAAACAGAAACCCACAGATGTTCATCGTGAAGTTGTTGCTGCTTACGGTAGCGTCATGTTGCATGAAAAAGTGGTGTGGAAGTTTTAAAGATGGCCAAAAAAACATTCACGACGAAAAACGAAGCGGCAGACCTTCGATAGTGACGGATGAGTTTGTTCAAAAAGGTGAAAAATTGATTCAGAATGACCACCATTTGACGGTCATTCCAAACCAACTTTCGGCCTTATGTGCTTTATATCACTTAATACTAAGAAATCCACCATGTGATGGAATGTGATGCAGATGCATCCTGTTTGCACCTTGTACCAAGGGTACAGAATAATTATTCAGTCCAACAGTAGTACTCATGGGGTAAAGTTGCTACAGAGGACTCGTTAAATTCACATCATCCTATTACAACATAATAAAAGCTCTCATGATGTAAAGTTCTATATCAGAACTCATTCAATATTGCATTGTCCTATTCAATTCTTCATTTAGCATGTATGCAATAACGATGTTAACGATTAATTATTTACGCTTACAAGTACATTACTTGCAACAATATTAATTGTATAAATAAAGTTCATGGTATTTAAAAACAAAACTTGTTGAGTAAAAACTTAACAATCAACAAAAGTACACAACAATCCAAGGAAAGTACTAAAGTAAATGCACCAATTAAATAAAAGTACTTAATTTTATTAAGTATTTTAATAATTAAAGTATAATTTATGGAACAACTGTTCCCAGGTGGACATAATTTCCTGAAAGTCACAACCCACAAAATGCTGCATTATAGATGAATAGTGAAAAATAAAAATTTTATTAAATTCTCTGAAGAAGTGTCATGGAATAAATAAAATAAAATCTGAATACAATTTAGTTTTGAAAACAGGCACACAACAAATGGAGACATAACACGTAGGGGGTAAAGGGACTCCCATAAAAGGAAAAAGGAATTAAACCAAAACTCATCAATCAGAAAAAATATTTACAAAAAACCTATAAAAAAATAAAATAAAAATATCACTAACTGCTTATTTTTATAAAATTCTTCCACATTAGCACTTTCTGCAATACACACACAAAACAAAATGTAAAATGATGAAATGTAAACTTTAAAAGAAGGATGGTTATTTCTTCTTAATGAGATTATTAAAAATCTGACTGACAACCTGACTAAGGCGTATTGTCCTTCATTTTTAAATTTTTAATTTTTTAAAGTTTTAATATATCAAAGCAGTGCGCACCGTAAAAGTACTAATGTGAAAGTATTTTAAAAAATAAATAGCAATAAGTGATATTTTTATTTTATTTATTATTGATAATAATCATTATATGCTGCTAGGATGCTAAACTATAAATTCATTATTATTTATATTTACATACAATAATTATAATTAACAACAATAATTAGAAGCTCCTTACTAGAATCACTGGGTAACTTAATCAGCCTCATTACTGAATCATTTTTCTAAAACCCAAACCAAAATTTAGGAAATTTGTATAAATTTTTTCATGTAATAGAATCAAGAATTGTTAATGAATTAACATTTTAATATTTTATGTTTATTTTTTTATCATACAAAATGGATTATTTAAGTTTATTGCACTGCATCACGTTGTTTATTCTTTATTTTATTGTAACACTCATATTCAATGTAGAAATTGATTACTCCAAGAAAATGGATCATATCATACAATGGTCTTGCCGCTAACTGGCTAAAGATCAACAGCAGGTGCTAGGCTGCCCTAAAAGATGGCAAACTAAACATGCATAACATATGTGCAGTGCAGTACACTTCAAGCCATTCGTCTTTCAGAGCATTTCATCTTTCTGTATTGTATATACTGTACTGTACCTATATACTGTTCGATTCATACCTTTGTTTTAATATCTTTGTTTTCTTTTTGCATATTTCAACTGCTGTTAATGTTTAGCGTTAGGTTATTATTGTTTCATTGTGATCATTTGTGATTATGTCTGTTGTCTAATTTTTGTTCACTGCAATGAAATTTTTGTGAATTTTGAAGCCATGTCACGTAAACTTAAGTGTGAAAAATTTATGTGAAAAATTAAAAGTTTTAAAAATACAACTTCCTAAATGTAGCTGGAAAGACACTGAGACTTTGTTGGACTTCACTTTCTTGTATCATTAAAAGGCGCACAGAATTGGAGGCTGCAGTCATCTTAAAGAACAAGAACTACTTTCTCATGAAATGAATCAACTACTTTTCTGACTCACTTTTGTTATGTACAAAAGTGATTCAATAAGCAGCATCTACTGTAGATGCTGATAATTGTAGTATCTTAAACAATTTGTATAGTTATTTTTATATAAACAGATATTTATATTATCAATATATATATATATATATATATATATACGTGCACACATGCACACATGCGCACACACACACACACATACACACAGAATACAGACACACATATATACACACACACATATATACAGAATTTTTATGCATTTGTTTTTAATTATGACACAATGAAGTTGAGTGTGATGAACCACTACATAGCAGTAATTTAAAAGGCAAATTGAAGCATAAATCATTTATGGGAACCATGCATCAACCAAGCCCCAAATACAAACAAACTTCATGGTAACTGACTAGTGAATAATGCCTTCTATTACACCAGCTTCAATGTTATTCATGAAAGTCGCTGAGTGCAACGTTCTTAGCAGGTACATACATAGCAGCTTTAAATTACCTTGATTTCCTGTGTAGATATGAACTAAGTAGAAACTGACTTGGGTATTACAAATGCTAAGAATAGATTTACAATTTTTGACTTGTAATGAATACATTATGTTGTATTATGAATATGATTTCCTGAACAATATCATATCAGAGTGTGATATAATCCTGTAAATTCTGTGACCAATCACAAAGGAACACCCAATGGAATATAAGCAACTGGTGTAAATTATTACATCTGGGTTCTTCTGGTAAAGAATTAACAAAACTTATATACAATTAAATTATTGGCTGTTAATTCTCTGACAATTCTTTCACTAAAGTTGAAAATGAAATGGTGGAAGCATCCAAAAAGGCAAAGTACACTGATGGATATGAATACTGCAGATAATTTGAATCAAAATACAAAAAACGCATGTTGGATAAACACTAATTGGGGTTACATGTTAGTTTCCTCCGTAACAGTTATAAGAGTATCCCCTTAAACCATATTGTAAAAGATATGGCCCATCTGCCACAGAAACGCTGATCACACATTGCAAAAATGTATGTAATGTAATGCATTAGATTGTCATGTATTTAATTTTCTCAGATAACAGTCGTAACCATCATACTGACATGATGTTTTATTTTACTTAACATATAACTTATTTTAATTAATGATGACCACTGTTATGGCAATAACAATTTTGATTTAATTTTAATCTTAATGTCACATACATGATATATATACCATTGCAAGATCACAGTTTTGAAATAGCCCCTGAAGATGGAGAAATTACTCTGAAAGCGCAAGGGTAATATATCGTAAAATATTGTTTGTATGTAGGAATACATTTCTTATCAAAAGTCATGTATTTGTTTTAGAAACAATATTTATGGACAGGATCCAACATCCTGAATGTTCATTTGAGGAATAATTCACTGGAACATAATCCAGCTGGGATATTAATAAGGCTTCTGTAAAGTTTAAACATCTGTTACCTATTACAATCTATTAAAGCTATTTATTAAGATAAATCACACATAACATATATAAAAATTTAAACAACCATTTTGAGTTTTTACAAGTATTTTATGCATTATTCATTCCTTTCATTATTCATCAATTTAAGTGCCTAAAATTTCCCATGGCACTGAGATGTGTCAATTGAACAGTAACTTTAAGGTATTATATATATAAAAATAATATACACATTTAAAAACTGAAAATTTAAACTTTGCATTCTTAGTCCAACCCTTTTAATGAAGTACCTGAATTTTGAAGGAAATGCTGGTTTCCTTATAAAGATTGTTAATCATCTACATAAAATGAACATGTGAAGTGATTTTTTAATAAACTTCTTCACTGTTATTTAATGAGCTAATGAAATGATCTTATAAGATTACTTACTCCAAGCTTCTTGCAAGCAAAGGATATTTACTTCAAGACTAGCAGCAGCTTCAGCTATTTTTTTAATTTTGTTATGCAGAGCTACTCGCTGTTCTTCTACTGGTTTTATTGTAGGTAATGCAATTGTATTTTGAATTAAACCAACTCGCACCAATCTACCAAAAAGGAAAAAGAATAGTGCAAGATGCAACTTATTTTTATTTATAAACTTAACAAAACAATAAAGTTATTAGTAAAATATATAACAGATTGAAACAATTCTAATTAGATAACTAATAAATATATCTTCGAACATTCAAACATAACAAAATGTGTTTCACATTTGAATTCAAAATTGAGAATTTTTTGTATTTTATGTATGTATGTTCTACTGTACACTTTTTCCATATTTATCTTGATCCTGTTTCTCTGAGAGGAGGAATTTAACTACTTTCTGAGACAATAATCTTACATAGATATCCATTTCCATCATGTCATGAAAGCCAGAAAGCAAAAGGATTTTTAAATACAGAATAAAATAACTAGGGTGATGTGTCAATATTAAGATATCCATATTAAATTAATTATAATACTTGTATTGTCATGAAATAAAACTATCAATAAACAGTTAAATCTTAAAAAAATTAAATGAAAAAAATAGAGTTCAAGTACTTAAGTTAATTTTTTCTAAGCTGCAGTTATAAGTGGCAATTTACATAAAGAAAACCTGCAAGAATTACACAGTTATACAAGTAAGTAGTCTTTCAATCATTTTTCTAGTTGTGCTATCTTAATTTTATACAACTTTATTATATATTACTTAAAAATTAGCGTTTAAATTATCTAAAGAAAAAGGTTTTAGCTATTTAACTATTTAAAACAAATTTTCTAACAACCGGTTTCAAATTAGCACCATTAGAAAATGTCATTTCAGCTCGTTGTAAAGATAGTTGATTTTTTGCTCTGAACCAAGTTTTTTTAACAATTCTCTGCATATAATTTCATGCTTCAAATAAAAAAATGTTGGAAATTTCTGTCCTCTGGCATAAAAAGTACAATTACATCAAGTAAACTTTGAATATTGCATAAAAATCAATTCTTTGGCTATCTGACCTCTCTTGAAACATTATAAAGCGGACTGCACTCATTCTTAAGGTAGCCAAAGTCTGCCAACTCCACTGGAAGTCCATTAGTAATTAAAATATGAAATTAAATGTCTGCTATAAAAATATAATCTAAACACATTATTAAGTAAAAACTTAATTCCTTCTTTAAAGAATCCAAGTTACCAATTTTTTTTTTTAATGACCATCTTATTGAAAGTGACAATCAAAATTTTTTTTTTTTTACTTTTAATGATACACAAAATTCTTTTCTTAAAAATATTTACAATAATTATTTTGTATAATATAAAACATGTTTATGTTATGCTAAAATTATACTACTAGAAAAACTTGCAAAAACAGGATTTTTTTTAAGGGGAATTTTATATAATTCTTACAAGTTTACTAGAAATAAATTATAATGGAAAAAAAAGTTACTTTAATATCATACAAAAACTCAATTTTTACCATAAAATCGGTTTGTAAAACAGAACTCTTCAAAGACAAGATTTATCTTTTGTAAATGAATATGTAATATTTTTTTTAATGGAAGAGTGTTTATAGTATAAGATCAGATTACATAAACAGATTTTTCATGACAAACGATGTAAAAATATTCTGAAATCAAAAAACAGTTCAGTAGAACTCAGAAAAGAAATAGAGAGATCAGCACTGACTCAGTCAAACTGATGATAAAAAAAAAGATAATAAAAAGGATTAAAACATTATAAAACAATAGAATATGACAAGATTTAGTACCTGAATAGAGTTAAAAGATGAAATCAACTAGTATTTAAGATAGTCGCACATGATTTTGAGTAATGTCTTATCTTCTGGTAGGAAGTGCCTACCTCAATTACCTTTAAAAGGGAAATACTCTCATGTGAAAAAAAATCAATTTAGCACTTTACAACATAATAGATTATGATGAATAGTAAGCCATGTATTTCGGAATATATCTCTTGTTTTACTACTTATATATTAGAAATACAGATAAATGGTAAAAAAAGGGGTTTCCTGCCACAAGGCACCTTAATGAAGAGTTTTTATTTAAAATCAATGATAATACATAATTTCAAAACATAATTTAATTAAAAGTAATCAATCAAATGAAAAGTGTTGGATGTTTATATACATAAAACTCAGTTTGCAGATAACAGACAACTAAAAATATATTTCTATAAGAAATTAGTTACTTATATTATAATTGTTTTTTAAAGCAACAATTACAGAGGACCAGCTTTGTCTCCTGTGCGGTAAGATGAATACTGGAAACTAATTCTGACGAGTTATATTTTAACATTATCAATTCACAACCATGCCTAGTAAATTAAATAAAACATCCTGATCTTGAAACAAGCTACAGGTACACTCTTATAAAAACAGTGATTATATTTGTCAAAAGACCTTGATCCAAAAAAGGTACACAAAATATCGAGCTTGCAGTATCATACAAATCAATCAATCCTTATAAAAAGAGTTCATTTTTTCTCTTGTTGCAGATTCAGTTAGCATTCAAAATTCCAGCAACCTATTATAACAATAATGCAAGAGATCGCTGAACATCAATTACTATTAATTTTAATACTTTTTAAAACATAACATAAAAAATATTTAGCGGTAGTAACACTAAAACACATTACTAGCCATAATCACATTATTTATGTAAGATAATTTTTTTTAGCAAGTGATACAAAAATGAATAACTAAGCATTGTCAAATATGCTGAACTCCACATTAATGAAAAATGATCTAATAACTGCAAATTCAAACAATGAGGTATCATCAATGGCTAAAAGTTAAATTGTCACAGTTTGCATAAGTCAACATTTTTGGGATTAAAGTGTACCTAAAATAAAAATAACAGTAATTAAAATTAGTGAAGTTATGAAAATATATCTTATATTACCTTGGTTGCCGGCATTCTTCTTTTTTAGCTTCAAACTTACAAGTTTTCACTTCAAAATTGTTAATTTCTGCTAAGTTCACAGCTTTATCTGGAATTTCAAGACAGCTGTAATAAAAAAAAGAAGGTTAATGAAAACAGAAAATTATGAAAATCCCTTTATAAAAATATTAACTAATAATTCATAAATTTTTTTCAATAAATTTAAAATTTCATTGTAATTTAAAATGACTTTTCAGAATCATTTTTATAAGTAATCACAATAGACAGCCTCCATGGCTGAGTGGTAGCGTCTCAGCCTATCATCCGGAGGTCCCAGGTTCGAATCCTGGTCAGGCATGCCATTTTTCACACATGCTACAATTCATTCACCTCATTCTTCTCAATGAACCACATACTTAATTGTGGTTCCAGAGGTTAAACAAAAAAAAAAACAAAGTAATCACAATAGTTAGTTTTCAAAATATTTTAATAATACTGGCTGTTAATTGCCACAGCCAAATAAACAATTTTAGATAACCTGAAATTAGACACAAACCATTCCTGAAAATTGTAAATCCTAATGAGAGTTAAAAACATTTCATACCAAACTTAACAGGAAACATGGGAACAGAAGAGCTATCTTAATTGCATTCTTCACTGGTTAAATATATACACATCAGCATTCTAAGCCAATCAAAATTCAAATGATATTTAAGCCTACAACTGAAACTGTTCTGATCACCACTACACTGGTTGTGTAGTAAAGATTATTTTCCGAGAAATTCTGATAAATGTCTCGAGTACCTCAAGTACAAATGTGATGCACAACAGCCTTAAGAAATACTGGGCAAACAATTTACAGCAATAAATTTAAGTACCTTCATTTTATGTAATGAAAGAACCCATTATATGAATGCCCATCAAAGTTGTAATGAATGAATGATGCAATACAACTCTGGCAAAATAACCTGCAGACATGAAAAAAAGCTTGAAAAGAATACACATAAGTTTTCTGGCCTTTTTTATTTTGAAGTTTTAGTTACTACGGCTTCATTCCCAGTGCACTAGAGTACCATAAAGTCAGTTTGCATCATTATTATACTTTATAAAGTTAAAAAAAAATTCTAACAAACTTCTTAAGCTGAACACTTAATAAAATGATTACTAATTGGTAATATTTTTAAATAAACTGAAAAAGAATGGTAGTAAATTTATGTATTATTTTCAACCTTTCTCTTTTTCTGTTCAACCTCTGAAACTACCATAAGGTATTACTTCAGAATGAGGATGATATGTATGAATGTGAATGAAGTGTAGTCTTGTACAATCTAAGGTAACCACTGCTGAGACGTGTGGTTAATTAAAACTCAACCACCAAAGAACACCAGTATCTACAATCTGTATTCAAATCCATAAAAAAATAACTATCTTTATATTAGGATTTGAACCTTAGAACTCTCGACTTCAAAATCAGCTGATTTGCAATGTCACATTACCCACTAGATCACCCCAATGGGCTTTTACTTTTAATTTATTCTGCAAAAACTTCCAGTACATATTACAGTAAGAGGTAGAATAATGTACTTTAACTACATTAGTTTATTTGTTTTTTTTTAGTATGATGTTTTTAAGTTTGTTATGTTAGTAAATTTCATAATGTTCAAGTACGCTGAAATCATGCCTTTGAAGAGTAAAACTGGGAGGGTTTTTATAATCATTGTAAGAAAGTTCAGCTTTAGAAAGGTTGTCTAGAAAGGCTTACTGTTTTGTAGACATTGCTTTTATTTGATTCTATGATTTCTTAGAGGGGTAAATAATGTCCAGCCTACCTAAATCAGTACAACTAGGTATCATTATAAGAATAAATTCTTAATAATACATCTGCGATTTCATCTGTATATTGCTGGATTGTGTTTATCACTGTATTTTGTTGTATATTTATGTATTTGACACATAATCTTGGATATGGTTATAATTTTTGAAAGAAAAAAATATAACCTTATTTCCTGAAAAAATAAGCAATATATATATATATATTACATTATAACTCTCATTGTTACTTTCTGTGTTTTAATTTTTATCAGTACTTAATGTAACAAGTATAAACATGTGCTACACACTAGCACATTTAGTACGATAATTTTATTAAATTTGGTATAATTTAAAACTTTTTTTTACAGCGTATCAGTATTTTATTCCATAGTCTTTCATTGTAGCTACCCATCAGCAATGCAACAGTTGTGCTGTGTAGGATGTTTACATGTATTATGAATATTAATGCACCAGATGTATTTTCTGATGCAAATGACCACATGGTATTTTACTACATACATACCATCATATTCACTGCCATCATATGCTTAGTTTCATGTCAACATGAGAGAGTAAACTTAATATTCTGTGTGCTTTTTTTATAATTTAATAATTCATGTAAAATTACTTCAGACATGAAGCTGGTGATGAGAGAACTTATACGAACATCTGGATAAACGTAATATGTACTGAAAATTAAGACTAATGTTAAGGTACGATTTGAGTTATATGGTCTATAATGCCTGCAATACATTGGTATCTGGTATAAGTGAGCTTGAGTAGACAACTGTCAAAAGATACAAGCGATATGAGCAACCCAAAACGGTAATGATGCCAAAACATGCATCCTTAAATCTGTCAAAACATTGTTTGTTTGCAATGACGAGTTGTATTAGTAGTGTCTAAAGATTCTGTGTGTATTCCTGTAGTGTAGTTAATAACAGGTATAATTTTTTTAGGCCTACACATTAAAGTTGAAAATTTTAGATATGTAATTTCTGAAGTAAAGTGAAATACTAACATAAGCTGACAACATTATGAACACTTCAAAATAATTATTAAGAATGAATTTATTTCTTTAGTCAATTCGGGCCCAATTTTTGTTTTAAGAAAATTTCCGACAAGTACGTAAAAGGAACATCAAATGTCGTCAAGTAATGACATAATTCGTTACAGACTTAAGTTACAGTACCTTTGTAAAAAAGCTATCAAACTATTTTCAGTTGCAAAAAATAATTTAATCAGAAATCAACACATGATACAAAGGGAAACAGTAGATTATAAACAATAATTTTATCGTTACCTAGTTGGCTTCCCAAATAATATTCTTTTAATTTCTATCAGTTCTTGTTCAGGAATATATTTATCCAAAATATCTTCTATGTTACAAAATGATTTACAAGACGTCATCATCACCAATACTAATACAATTTAATTCGAAAAAACGACAAACAGTAACTATCAAGCACCAGAAGCCAACACCCAAAGTAATTTAAAGCACGCAGAAGTCACACCATTTCGTTTAAATACTCAGACAGTGATAAACAGAAGCACATGACCTGTCTGTGACTTTATTTTAATCAGTGCTTATTTCTATGGCTCCTCGTGAAAACTCTTTATCAGTCGCGTATAGATATTTGGGCTTCGTTTTTGAACTCACGTTTATACCAATGAGTCAATCGAACAAAAACACGCATTAAAATATTTTTGGTCCGAGATTATAATTGAATTAAAATGAAACTACAATATTAAATAGTGTACATGGAAGCATTCCATCGCTCACATTACATTTTACTGTTTATTATTTATACAAGCTATTTCTATTTGTACATTAGATCTAATGGTTCCTCGTGAGAACAAAAACAATTTAATAAATAACCGAACAGTTATTTTTATAATTTACTCTTTAATGATTCCTAAAAGCAGCAGTAAGCTCTTTGCTCTAATACTACGTTTGGTAAAATTCCACTGGGTAACACTGGTAATACATTTTTCGTATAAAACGGGCTTAAATGTTTTTACTGTCAGTATTCTTACGTCATCACTTTTTACAAGAAAATATATTAATTTTTCATTAAATAAATTTTTAAATTATACTATTGATATAATTTTTTATTTTCTCAACAGGTTCCTATAAACAAGTAATCGATTATCGTTAGATTAAACGGTATGTTTGTTATTTCACCGTAAAAACAAAACTTATTAACTTAGATGATTTAAATTAGTTTTATTATTTACTTACTCAGTGACGGCTCGTAGCTAAAATTAGTGGGGGTGCTGCTCCAAAAAAATGTTTCTATGCCTTTTTCAAGGCCATGTTTGAAGTTTTTTGTAAAATAAAAGAACCAAATAGAATCGCTGGAAGTAGTATAATAATTAGATTCTACACATTATCACATTCAAAAATATGGTACACGGTTTTTAAGTACATTATGCTTAAAAATCTTATTCGATTTAATCGAATAAATAATAAAATGTCAACACAGATATTTTTTGTATTTTAGATAATAACTTAATAAAATGTCTGCTTAAAAATACTAGTCCAGTGGTGCTTAATTTAAATTTCTATTTACACAGAAACAAATACATAATTAATTAGCTTTTACTAATTAACTTCTCTCTCACCCTTCCAGCGTGTTTTTGGACAGATTTGGCTATCAAAGAGCCCTTGCTTTCCGCCAACTTCCCCTCACTTCAAAAAAAAAAGCAACTAAACTACTTTCATATTCCTTCCACCAATTAAACTAGAAAAGGGAATGAACAATGAACGTTCCATATACACGCCGAGTAAAAAAAAAAAAACACCTTTTTAGTAATGAACCACCAGCATTCCAGGGTCGGGACTGCGGGAGCGAGAGTTCTCTCTCTCCCTCACAACCTCACGTGTAGCTTCTCACGTACGCATCGCACAACAGCCAAACATCACGCCGCTGGAATTGTGAAGCCCTAAGTACCATACAAAGATTTTTATATCTTTTTATTATCTTTTTCATAAACTGGGAAATGGCTAACGACATTAATCTTAAGGATTATATATTGTACAAGTATTAAGAAAGAATTAAAGAAAAAAGGGCTCATTATATTAACACGTTAACTGCCGACTACGAAATAACTCGAAGTTGGATGATTTTAATCGCGTACGCCAGCTACGAGAAATTTCCTATAATAGCATTGATTCTGTAACGCCAGCTACGAATATGCTCGTACGGAATCTAAGTATTTAACGTGTAGTTGGCGTACAGAATAAGCAAGAAAAGTCAGTTTGGCACAAAGAAACATTTTATTTGATTCGTATTTTACTCGTATCGGCTTATCTCATAGTCGGTAGTAGGTGTAACTGTAATCTCATACGCCGATTACGAGATAATTCGTATAACGGGTTCTTGGCATAAAAACATTGCTTGGAAATTGTTCTGCTCGAGAAAATTACGTGAAAAATATTTTATTCATTTACAAACGAAATATAAAGTTGGCGTAGAGGATCAGATTCGGGCAATGTTGCCAAATACGGGTTATCTCGTAGTCGGCAGTTAACGTGTTAAATGTTATTGATAATACCAGTGGAAATAGGGGTTGCTACAGTTCCACAGTGTCTATACATGAGCTGCCACTGAACATAGTTATGTAGAGTAATTTAGCTTCTTACATGCACTTTGTACACGTGCCATCTTGAGAATAAAGTCTTCACTGTTGTAAATTTTAATGGCATCAGTTACTCTGCATTCCGCATAAATAACATATGCCATTACTCCTCCACAACAATTCTTTTAGTAAAAAGTCACATATATATCCACAAAGCCAATGCAAGATATAAAGTGGCCCCTTATGATATGTTTTCATTCAATTGTCTTTGTTAAAGATTGATCGTATTTGATTGAGTGGTGCGAAAGGATTTTTTACAGTAGAACTCATGTGTCTGTGTACTACATGTTTGATGTAACCACCTGAATGAAATTTCCATTAGAAATCCCCAGTTTGGTGACTGTTTTTCAAAATTAATTATACATGAGGGTAATTCCATATGAGAAAAAGATCAATCTATGAAAATTTCTAGTCTATATGTAACGAATATAACATATATAAAGAGTTATTTTAAATTTCCAGTTTTCCGTTGCTAAGAAAACATAAAAGAGATGTTTTCCCTTCTATTTTGTGCACTCTATGACCAAGAAATCAGGTGAAAATTCATCATGTTACCTCTTTTTACCAGTTGCAATGACAACCCAAAGATAAGCAGTAGAAATAATTTGACCAATTTTGGCAATGGAGAATAGGAATTTGCAAATTATTGCATAACATGTGGTTTGTACATGATCTGACATTTACACAAAAATTTAACATTTGAATAAATTTTACAATACTGGATGATTTCTAAATTCTAGCCTTCTGTCTTGTGTTGCTACAAAATAATTAATTGCACACCATATTAAAAATGTACTTGTTTGAGAGACTTGGATACAATTTCTGCGGTATAGGGAGGAGAAACACAAGTGTTATCAAGATACCACTTTGTTATCATTTCTTTGGTCATTTTGTTATCTTTGATAACAAAGTGACAAATGCACTTTGTCTGATTCCAAAATATTGGTTTTACCTCCTCTCAAGGTTAGTATTTACTTGTAGAATTTGAGTCTCTTTGAAAGCCAATAAATATTATTTTTTTGATATCATGTAGTTCAGATTTGGTCAGTCAACTTGTACACCTATCGAAGATAATTGAAATGGATAAAATAGAATATAAGTAAAAAGCCTTTTTGGGCATGAATGTATAGGGCTGAATTGGTTCCCATAAAATTAAAAGAATAATCTCTTCATAATATCAATCACCCACAGGAGGAAAGCCACTAGATTTACTTTTTTAAAATTTTCTGAGAGTCTTATAGAAGAGCCTGTGCATCAGGTCCTAGTGATGATTTAAGCACAATTTGTGATGATTTAAGCACACAAGCAAGAGTCGTTGTCAGGGAGGACAGCTCATCTGACGAAGAGTCATAATAAATCTTTTATCTCCAGAAGTTTCTCCTTCCCGACTGAGGATGCGAGACCTATCTTCGACTACATTTCCAGGTCTTATGGACCTATTGGACGTATTATTCCACTTAGACTGGTCCTGAAGCGAGCATCTGAGATGTCCCTGAAGCGACACATCGCGGTTGCAGTTTCAGGTGCGTTAGCTAAATGCTTGGCACATCTCATCATATATATATACGGATATATATATATCCGTATTAACATTATGCCCCAAACTTATAGGTTCTCCAAAGTTACATAAAGAAGGTTTGTTTATGAGACCTTTAGTTAATTTCAAAACTGCTACTAGTTATATTAGCACTAAAATATTGATAAAATAATTTGATCAAAGATTAATTTAGAATACAAAATATAACAAAAAATGGGTATGAATTAACTTATAAACTAAATAAATTGAAAATTAATATTAAAATGAAAATGATAAACTTTGATATAAGACTAATATGTATCCTAGTATTCTCATTGATTACACAATCTCAATAATAAAAATAAACTATTAAGAGCAGGTTAAGACCAAAAATTTATAAATGATATAATAATTATAAATTTTTGCAAAAAAAATATTTTGAATTTAATGGTACTTATTATACACAAGAAAACATTTTTCCCATGGGGTTTCCTTTATCTGCTATAATGTCAGAAATATACCTTCAAGATTTTGAAAGTAAAATAGTTTTTGGTATTAATCATGTACGTAAGATTTTGTTATGGGTCAAATATTTAGATGATCTTTTAGTTATACCTGTATATGAACCGATTATAAGTAACGAACACAAAATAATTTAAGTTGATTAAATTCATATCATGAAACATTAAAATTTACTTTTGAAATAGAACATAATAGGAAAATATATTATTATTAAGATGTAAAAATTATAATTAACGAAAACAATCAAATTATAACTGGGTATATAAAAAAAAAATTTACTTTCAATGAAATTATTGTAAATAAAAATTTCAATCATTCTTGGTCTCAGAAAAATAATATTTTTAAAAATATGATAATAGAACTGTGAAATACACAAATGTTAAACAGGAATTACATAATGAAATAAATAATATAAAAAATGGTTATCATACCTCATTAATTGATAACATATTTAAAAAAATATAATTCTAAACTCTTCAATTTTAATACACTAATACCTATTAATGACAGTGAAAATAATGAACAAATTTATATAAATTACACATATACAAACAAAACTGTGGAAAACTTAGTGCACACAACTTAAAAATATATACCTTATAATCATATAATAAAACATTAACAAATTCTAAAATGAAAAAGTAATAAGTAGGATTTGATTTTTTAGGTGTTTATGAAATAAAATGTAATCATTACGAAAAAATATATATTGAAAAAACAAATAGATCCTTTAAAGACAGATTCAATGAACATTCTAGATGATATAAAAATGGGTTTTTTTCAAATACTGCAGACCATTTGATAATTAATAATCATAATATTACCAATTTAGAACATAATTTGGAAATAATTGAAAATGTAAAAATTAAACATGAATATTATAATAATAATAATAAGTTAGAAATCTTGGAAAATTGTTATATTAATAAATATAAACGTAAATTAAACCTCATAATACAAAGACAGAATTCGATGGGGACATTCTTTAAAGATTCTTTCAGTTCGATGGGGACATTTTAAGTTGGTATTAGTGATAGATTGAACAATTATTTTATTGATATACATTATTAACAGATATAACATGTACTCTTTGACTGAACAAATATTTATTCTATTATATTATTATTTTTTATATTTTTTTTTATATGATTTTTGTTTTTTATTTTATGTGTATTTGTAATATATTTTTTTTAATACATATATCACTGATGATGAGCTTAGGCCTGAAAACACTTTGTTTTCTTTAAATTTAAAGAAAAAATAAGGTAAGTGGGCTGGTTGAATTGTTAAATTCTAAACCACATGTATATACTCTATATATATATATACTCGTATATAAAGCCTCATCCAAACATAATCAAACGTTATATACAGACTTACAGACTTATGTGTTTACAACCCCTTTTTCAGTTATTAAACTACATTTACAAACTGATTTTAGTGTTAAGGGTTTATTACAAAGTAATTATAATTATTTTCTCTGATTACCTACCAGTTATCATTGCCCATAGCAACCGTAGGCTAAGTTTTGGATTTTTGTTTTTTCTGACTTTTGCATGTTATTTTTGTTGTTAATTAATTCTTTTAAGTTATAAATGTCATTTAAGAGCTAATATCATTTAGGAGCTTATGTAAGTGAAATTAAAACAATTAAATTGAATTTAATAGTGAAAACTTTAATTTACGGTGTTAGTGAAAAAGAGTTGTTTTTTGTTTACATTTTGTACTTCAAAATTTTTACTATGTATCTATATGATGTCCGATACCATTGTGGCTGGGGATCATCCTAAGGACCATATGAGTGGTAGAGGACGGCTAGACTGCAATGTAATTGACTCATATGACTCTGGTGACAATAAAATGGTGACACGTATATCACGATCTGTAGTGACTTCAATAGGGGAAATGAGTAGAACAGAGGCCACTAAGCGCCCAGATGATCATCGACGGAGTTCTAGGAGATCTGCCACCCAACGACAGAGACATAGTGGCGTGACTATTAACGCCCACACATCATCAAATGATGATGATTTTAGTACAAGTAGTACAATAACGAATTTTTGCTGTGGGGCTCAACCCGATTCTGACAACGGCCTTTCGTTCTCAAATGAGTCTTTTCATCAGCTCAAAGTGGAAATAGAAGAAGAGTTTCTTCCTTCACAGTATCATCATCACCACATACGGGAAAGCCAAGAAGCTCACGGCCCAACGGATTAAGATCGGTTGGGTTCATTGCAGAGCTCGAATTAGGGACCCTGAGAACCGTTGTTTTCGATGCTGGGCCGTAGGGCACATATCAGATACCTGTAAAGGACCCGATCGGTCGGAATTATGCTTCAATTGTGAACAGCCACGTCATCGGCGGCCCCAGTGTACTCAAAAGACGAGATGTTTGGCTTGTGATTTGGAGAGTCACAGAACTGAAGCCTGTCCAACTCAACGATGAGATACCTTCAGATAAATGTGGGCAGGAGTAGAAGGTCGTTAGACCTGACCTGGGAAGTTGCTTTGGAATAGGCCACTGACGTTATCATCTTGTCAGAGCCGCCAATATTGGTCATTCCTGGGGAAAAGTAGCTGGTGGATCGATCCTTCTCCGCTGTCATTGGTTTTCCTGCAGCTGATATCCCCGTGAATTCCTATGGGTCTGGGGACGGATACGTGTGGGCAGATCTTGGGCCTGTTACCGTTTTCTCTTGTTACTGCTCGCCGAACTCTGGAATAGATCAGTTTGCAAACTTCTTGGATGGCCTATTTATGGAAGTTTATATACACAGAATTTATTGGTTGCAGGCGATTTTAATGCTAGATTTTCAGATTTTGCGGGTGGTGTTGACAATCAGCGGGGCCGTTATCTCCGAGACAGAATTTGAGCAGCAGGGCTGATATGTCTAAATGGTCCATCACCAACGTTTAGACCTGGACTCTCGCTTTCAGCCATCGATCTGACTTTTTTTGTCGGACACTGTTGTCAATGAATTCAGTAACTGGAAAGTGCTACAGGATGAGACATTGTCAGATCACCTTTTTATTGTTTTTGAATCTCAGTCACCATCCCTTGCAGCATTACCAACAAGGAAAATGATCTCCAAACAGGGATGTGCAAGATTCAGTGAGAGGATCCCTCACCGACTGGTGGGTCCTCTATCCTCTGTTGAGCTGGTTAAGACAATCAAGGATGAGTACAAGAGATCGGGGGTGTTTTGTCAGCGCCCGGCGTCCAGGCACGCTTATTGGTGGAACCAGAATATTGGAGTACTTAGGAAGCGTGCGTGGGCCGCTAGATGTCGGTACCAGCGAGCAGCTAGAAGAAGTCACTCTGATCTCTTGTTAGATCTCCATCGTACATATGTCGCAGCCAGGATGGACTATACCCCGATGGGGAGTCTTATTCTTTAAGACTTTGGGTGTTGGCCTCCCCACGACCTTAGCCTCTGCAGCCTTTCTTCCCACTACACATTGAGCTGCAGAACACTTTACACTATACACATACTCTACACCAAAAACACTACACAATTA
>JAAAKQ030003828.1:0-10445 GCA_010016005.3 Zanna intricata | reverse complement strand
TACTGTCTGTAAAAACGTAATTTGTTTGCAAGAAAATTAAACGTGATAAACCGGGGTTTTGGTCTTATTTCGAAAAAGGAAACATTTCATAATTGGTATTGTAGTAATTAAAAATAAGTCTTATCTATAATCACAATTGTGGTGGCCAAAACAAGGTGATATCCTGTAAAGTTTGATCGAGTGGGTTCTAGATGATGTTACACTTGCTCTGATAAATATGAGTCTGATAAATATTGCGAAGATCTCAATGTACCACATTCTTTGCCATTCCATCTTTTGGCTACTGCTTAAAAAACTCCCTACATGTATGTATGCGCCCCGATAATTGGATCTCAAAAGTTAACCAAGTGATTAACAGTTTCATGTCTAAAACTGTAACCTTGTAGATTAGTTATAGCACCATAACTCCGCCAGTAATAAGGAATTATCTTTATAACAAAGGGTATTTCGATATATTGGGGACCATATGTACGAAACATTAATTTATTTCTCTGTAAATTCTCACAAACACCTTTTCAGAGGTGAGAATAGGTGCTTTTGAAAGTATATCGTTCCCACAACGTATTATTGCCTTTAAAAAAGATTTATCTATTTACACGTTCAAAACATTCTCGCCAATACGGAGTATTATCCGCACAAACTTCCCTTAAAAATTTTTCCCATTACTTACAGCAGTCTACATCCATACAAAATTCTTCGTTACAAAGCAAAAAACCGGTATATTTCCTAATCCCATATCAATAGGAAACAAGCAACAACTTCTAATTTCAGTTTGGATTACATCACATACCGCTCCTAAAACGAGCAGAATATTGACAACTTGGCTTTCACTACACCATTCATTTTATTTGTCGCTTAATGAAAAAAAAATTATGACCCTGTACGCAAAAATTAGGATTATGTAAAATCCCTTTGACTAGTAAATAAGAAAAAAACAAATTATTTATTTGGCACCTCACGGATTTAGTCAATCAAACTCATTGAGATGAAATAACGAATAGTGAGAAACACGTAGTACAAGATTGAAATAATTGTTTGCAACGGCAGATAACATAAAAATTAACAATTTAATATTGTATATTGTTATCTAACCCAAAAATAATTTACGTAACGATATCAATAATATAGAAAATGAAAATAAAGGAGTATTCGGCTTTTGAAATAAGATCACGATGCTGTAATAAAAATACGGAAAATAATGCAGAGAAACGATGTTAAGAGACTACTACCGAGCGTAGTTATGGCTCTTCGGTATGCAGGAATATATATTATGTTTATTATAAATTTTGCAAAAAAAATTTCTTTTAAAGTCTGTTCAAAAATTGTCTTACTATTAGAATAATATGGGCCAATTCCATTACGATTTAACAACAAAATATTAATTCCCTTTGAAGGGAGGAAAAACACGGGCGGGTTGAATTACTAACTTTTTTTAAGTAAACTAAAAATGAATCAGTTGTGAACTTTTATTATTGTTCTTCCCAAAAATGAAAATGTATGGAGGAAGTAGTTTGAAATAATCTATTTGTTAATAACAAATATCTATTTTTTATTTGTTATTATCTATTTGTTAATTTAATTGTCTGTTATAATCTATTTAAAAAATTTTAATTAACTTTTACTCAGGTTTTATTTTTGTTGCAAAAATGAAAAAAAAAAAAAAAAAACAAACAGTATTGTAATAATTTAGCTAAAATTACAATTTATTTGTAATACACTTCTCTATAAAAATTACTTTTATCAGATATTCAATGTTTTTTTCACAGTTTCTAGATAATTAGAAGACCTAAAAATCTTCATAACTGCTGAGTATTTTATTCTACAACAAATAGCAGTTTTTCAAAGAAAAAATCCGTTCACGTGTACAATATTTCATATTTTTATGTTTTCAAATGTTGTAAAACAAAAAGAAAGATTGGGTATAGCTATCAATATAAATTTTGTCCATTTTGTTTTTCATTTACCGACATTAAGAGGTACTACGATCACAAAAATGATATGAAATCCCTTCCAAATTTCTGTATGTGTGAGTGTTGGCTTGTATTATGCTATATTTCATTGGGATCTCACTAATCAGAGAGGTGCTGTGTTGAAAATATGGAAGCTGTGGCATCAATACCATTACTATTTGGCTAAATAATCAGAAACTAATTAAGAAGTATGAGCCGAAGCTTTATAATTACGAAAAGTAGAACAATTTTTTTTTCACATTCTGATTGTTTTCTTCGGATTGCCTCATTTAAATGCTGTACAACTTATGTGTATTACTCTTTATTGACGTACAACATTGTAGTAAGAATTCGTAACGGATGGTGCATTGTAATCGAAAAAAATCAGTAAAGAAGAACCTTAACATTTGACCTTTTATTTTGTCTTGGTTCATCAGGAAGCTTCCATCGGGACCGTTTCAATGTCAAAACCGTACACCCTTATTTTTGTCACCCTTATTTTGTTTTATAAAACGTTTGAGTAATTTTGAATGATCAGCCATCACTAAGGTAACAGTTATTTTTTGCTTTTATTGAAAATTTATCTTGGAACCAAATACGTTACTACTCTTTACATACCCATAATATCAATCAAAATTTACTCATACTGGACTTAATTGATTCTCACATTTTTAGCAGCTTCTCTAACAATATTCGATCATTATTGATAAAAATTTCCAAAATTTTATCAACATTTTCATTAGATGATGATATAACATCGACATTGTTTTAACCAAAAGCCATCTCTAAAATCTTCACTACTTCGCTTTAGTATATTTTTGACGCAATATATAATAGAAGTCATTTATTTATCATTTTTAAAGAAAATAGATCATCATTTTTAATAAAAGAATCAAATTATTCGGTTACTAAATTTGAGCTACGTATGTTATTTGACCGAAAATACTGATATACATTAGATAAACTCTGTTGCAATCGCGTGGGAAAAAGACGAACTCAGCCGAATGGATAACGTACACAATTAAAACATTCTACTTATTTTTTGATCAACCTTAAGTTACTTAAAACAGTATTGATAAAGATGACAGACGTTCTGGCGAACAAGTGGACCCACTAAACTTTTGCAATATAATTTAAAATAATTATAAAAAAGATTAATTTTAATCGTTCAAACGATTACTAAGTTATCATGCAACATACTTTTAATATATATCTTCAATTAATGATTTTTTTAAAATTATTTCAATTACAATAAGTTGTACCCATAATCTTAAACTACATAAATACATCAATTTCATACTTAAATAAAACCTAATCTATTTTTTCCACGTTATTTATATTTAAAAAGCTTTCAACAAGTCTAGATGGACCCTTTTATGTTAATATATATTATTAGTAGTACCACAGAATGTATTGATTCGATAACATCAAAGTAAAACTACAATCAATTTTTTAAAAAAGGGAAAAAACACACAAAAAAGCAAGCCTGTAACAAAAAGGGTAAATTTTTTATTAAAAATTCACATAAAATCACAAGAGTAACCGATATGATGGGGGTTTGTATATAATTTAAAAACGTATGTAAGTATACGTTAATAATAGTAATAATAAATAAAAAAAAAGAAAAAGAAAAAAATCATTATTTTTTAAAATAAATAAATAATTCATAAGATACCTACGTGAATTATAACATATGTATTAATGGACTGCATGCTTGAAAAGAAAGTTTCAGAGTATATTATTAAAATCCAGGCAATCTCCATTTTTTATTCATAATTTGTGTATTTGCCTATGAAAAAATGTAAAGCGTATTTCGAATAGAACGCTTTCAAACTAATATTAATTCATTCATTAATTTAAATTACATTTCTCCTTCTTTTTATTTTAAACCCAAGGAAAGTAAATTATTCTTTCTTACTCGTAATAAGCACTTTTCTAATAGACAATAATCTGAAGAAAACTTTTCTTAAAGTTAAGTTATAGTAATTGGTTACTTCTTTACAAATAATTAAACTTATATAATCTACAATAATAATGGAATGCTTACCTCCACTGCAGAAACGACACGCAAAAATTGCTTGCACCGTTGTTTAATTATGAGCAATTTATCAGCCGTTTCATATTCGTGTAATTTAAATAATGTTTTCAAAAAGTTGTTTTAAATTTAATAAAATATTTTTCCGGTTATTTTCTTAAAATAATTATTTTGGTATAAATCACGTTTAATAATCATATTTTCTTGTAATCGATTAATTTATTTAGTTTATACAATATTTCATTATTTGTACTATCTAAATAAATACTAAAACACAATTAAAAATCATACCTTTAAATTTTAACTCTAATTTGATGGAAAGAATGAATGTTCATCGATTTATTAATTTCATGATATACTTTAGAAGTCTTCGATATCAAATGCAACTTTTAATGAATAGGGACTTAAAAGCGGCTGACTTTTCATAGGAAATGTATCTAAACATCACTGAGTTGGCAGGCCAGAATGAGTCTAGAACTAACAGTGGAATGATAGCTGGTATACAGCGTTAAGAACTGATAGCTTTAAAACGTAACTGATCTGACCAATCCTCAAACTGTCAACTTATCCGAAGGTAGATTAGTTATAACCCTTTGTACCAACACAAAAGACAGTTTTGAACTGAACTTCATCAATACAAAAATTAAACATTTTAATTTAAAAAATACAAAGATTAATAACGAAAAATTTAATAATTTAGTTTGACATTACCTTTATTTTAATATATTAAATAAAATTTTTTTTTCAAACGATCATTTAAAAAAATAAATCCACTATAGTTCAATAACGAATATCAATAGGATAATAGGATCCTGCGAGCCTTAGTTCATATTTTAATAAAGTATAAAAATTTAAAAGGTGATATTTTTTTAAAGACAATTTTACAATGTGTATAAAGAATGAAAGTTTGAGTAATAATAAAGATTTATGTTAAAAAACACAGGTCGTATTTCACCTTTTATGGACACTCATATCCTTCTATTACTGAATCATCAGAAAGTTAATTTAAACCAGAACGTCCATACAGCAGAAAATATAATTCATATATTATGTTCCTTTGATTTTTTTTGGTACATTATGCATTTCCGAAGTAAATTTTTAATAGTATTTCAGCGAATGACATATGAATTAAATCTTTGACTTAATGAAAAATATAGATTTTGTTTTTTTGAATGATTCCTAAACGTATTTCGTCTAATTAAAAAAGTAATAAATTTTCTTAGACTTTGGAGGCTATTATATCACTGAATACAAAACAGATTTTTTTTTTTAGCCAGGTATTTTATTAAGATTTTTAATTAGAGGTTTTTTCTGTAAAAAAAACCTTAAATTCTGTTTGTTTTATAATTTTTATATTTGTATTGTAAAATACATTGTGTGGTTCAAATGCAATATATTTATTGTTTGGAGCGGCAGCCTAAATCTAGTTTGAAGAAGAACTATATACAAAAGGTTGATGTCCTGATGTTGCTTTTCTTCCTACTCAAAGCTCGACTGCCTTTGAAATGATTACATTTACACCTCAAGTTGCTTATCATGACTATCTGGGAGAATGATGGATGTGAGATATATAACAATTTTATTTCTCGTAATGTGGTTTTTCGTGCACGTAAAAAGTTTCTGACATTCTAAAATTTATAGGTTAATTAATTTACGTTACAGATACTTTTAATTTAATATCTCCGAATTATTAATATGGACAATAAGACTAGGAAAAATCTGAGCTAAAAAAAAAATAATTTAAACAGATGAAGTAAACAAATAGTTGAAATAATAAAAGAAATCAAAATTATTGGTACAGTCGATTGTATATGAAATTATATTTATCGTCCTAGTGTTTAATTTATAAAACCTTTTACTAAAATAGAGAAAGAATTATTTTTAGTAACGAAAAAATTTTCTTTTAAAAACTCATTTTCTAAAAAAAATAAAAAAATAAAATGTTAACAGTAGTTTACATATAGAATGAATAAATATCTTTTAAATATTTATTGTATTACCAAAGTTCCTGCCATACATAATATCATAACA
The DNA here is from genome assembly GCA_010016005.3 of Zanna intricata. Lineage (NCBI taxonomy): Eukaryota > Metazoa > Arthropoda > Insecta > Hemiptera > Fulgoridae > Zanna > Zanna intricata. The sequence goes on along the minus strand of JAAAKQ030003828.1, from coordinate 4,430 downwards.
CAAGAAGCTTTTGATTATATGTAATCTGCTGGTGAAATAAAGATGTATTTAATGAAAATTGATTCAATATGACTTCGCTGAAACGTGTGAATACGTGTCCTTTATTTAAAAAAAAACCTGCAAAAGTTTGCATAACTTTCTTGAGTTTGTCCTTGACAAATTATATTTCAAATTTACCGTACGGTTTTAAAATATCGTTAACGGCAGTATTTCATATTAATTACGAAATATCTATAGTACAGTTGTTAAAACGATCAAAATATCCTTCTTAAACAAATAAACTTTTACCTTAAAAATTATTATTAAAAATATAATTAAGAAAAAAATCAAAATTCTTAGAAACCATTTGCGTTCCATTTGACCTTTTTGCTCAACAGCTACACTTTATAACTTTAATATGAACCATAAATTCAAAACGAAAAGAATAAAAATTTTTTAAAAATTAAAAAATTTCTAAAATTCTTCAGCAGTTCCACCATGATCCTAGTTGGATATTCATTCTTGAAGATTAAAGTTTAAAAATGTGATATTTTAAGCTCGGATCCCACACAGCCCCTTGTTTTTTTGGAGCTTATTAGTTTATTTATTGGAGTAATTAAGTACTTCAGTAAGTTAGTTCAATTAAGCGCAGTTAGCTTACGCAGTTAGAATAAACGCCAATGTTTATGATACGATTCCTGATAAAATCAGTGCAATGTAGGAAAGTTGGTATAAGTTTTTTAAACTGTATTTCTGTTAAAAAGTTAAAATACTATGCTGTAAAAAGGATGGCTGAAAACCACTACTTACAAACGTGTAGCCGCAAACAAATTAATTACTGTTTCAATACTTATTTTTTATCTTAATGAAAATAAGTAATTTTTGAACGATTTTACTTCATATAAGTAAATATATGTAAAAAATTCTTTTTTAGTTAATACTAAAATTCATTTACTTTTGAACATTATGTGATGAAATTAGAAATACTAAAAATAAAATCTAAAAGAGAAATTTTAATATAGTATTTCCTATGAAGTTAGAATAGCATTACAACTTAGTTGTAGTAGCCTACGCATGGTGCGGCACGTTATTTTATATGCCCTACAAAGCGCACGAATGCATGGTCATTCATGCAAAAAATTCGATGTAGCGACATTCTCTTATAAACTCTGCATACGACAGAAGAAAGAAAATTGTTATGTACAATGATTTACAAAGAAATTAAATAAAACTTATTTCGTTTTTTACATAAAATAAGGAATATTATAAAATTTTGAAAATTAAGTTATTACAAATTAAACAAAATTACTAATAAATGTTTTATAATATAGTTTCTGTTGTCGCTATTTTTTTTATTAACGTGTCAACAAAATATTATATTTTTCTACAAAAATTTTTTCCTTTATAACTACAATAAATTCTATTTTATAACACATTTTATCTACATATTTATGAATATAATAAACAGAAAAATGTCCGCCTCGTTAATAAAGTTCAATTAGAAATGTTCATAAAAAAATTTTTAAAGAAAAAATTGAAAACATAAACTGCAATTATTACATTCTAATCGTACCTTACTAATTAGAAGTACATAACATAATTATCTCAACAGGTAAGGATTTAAATACAAAATAATAAAAAAGAAAATGCAAAATAATTAATATAAAGAAAAAAAATTATAATAAATGAATGAGGGTAAATTATGTAAAACACTCACCAAACGGGATCATGATAATCATTAGTATTGGTAACATCGAACCCAGAAACCTGTAACAACAAAATATCTTATAATAAGTTAATTACTAAGTATAATACTATTAAAAACACAGCCTGCAAAAAAATTAGCAAATGTAAACAGATGTAACTTGTTGCGAATTCTTCTAAAAACACATTCAGTATTCACAGTAAATCTTTACTTTCAACTGTGTGGGTGTGCGCGTGTGTGTGTGAATGTGTACTTGAGAAAGCCTTAGCTTGACAAGGCAATTTTTGTTGTAGCTAATTTTTAAGTTGGTTCATGTAAAATAATTCCCAAGTTTATGTTAAATGTGAAGTATAGATAAATGATTATTTATTGACTTGCTTGGTGCAATGATGACGAGTTGATGGACAACTATTAAACATGAAAAAATGCAAAATTTTGGTAGATTTATTTGATTACACAACCAAGAAATTTCAAGCATTGTGGAACCATAATAGTGAGAACTATTATGGAGTCCTCCTTTAAACTTGGTAAGCTCCTTTCTCTTGAGTAAGAGAAGTTAATTCCTTTATAGAAAAACTAGCGTTTTCTACTTTTTTGGAGAGCTGATTACGTAAACCATTTTTTTTTTTTTGTTAAATAAAAATGCCAAACCGGTCACATAACAATCTTGGAATTTGAATAAAATGACAGCAATCTAAAACCAAGAAACGTTTTGATTGTTAAATATTGGAGTATTTAAGATTTTCAATTAAGAATAAGAAATTATTTTATTCCCTCTGAATCAAGGGGATCATCAGAGTAAGCATACCGTAACTATATGAAGAGATCAGAAGACGAACAGAACTTCTGGATCAGTGATTGAAGATATTCTGCGTAAAATGAGCCTCTGAGAGCTAAATAAAAATATGCATAAATGGATTCGAAAGGGAAGAAGAAAAATGGAAGCTCACGCTTTCTATACATGGAAAATATTTGTCCATAACACGTTTATAAGAGAAGAGACCGATGAATGATAAACAGGAGGCAGAAAACAGTTGAGTTGTTAACAAGCATCTATAAAATAAGAAAAAATGTTAACATTATACCGTTTCGAATTCGATATTCCGTGGGTTTGTGGAAAGGGAGAAGCATCTACTGCCAGGGTTGTGCTATAATTCTTATCTTACATTCTGTATGTAGGATTGATTCTGCAAGGTCACGCTGAAGCTGCTGGAAATCCGAAGTTAGTGAGTGCATCTTTGGTACGATGGCTGCCGATCTGTTGTGGGCCAATTTAGACTTATCTCTTACGTGATTGGTGGCAACCCAATAATTGTTAAGAGTAAATTAATTATTGGGTAAAGTTTGACTCTCCTAATTTCTCTAAATACAAAATATATTAAATAATTTAAAATATATTTTTCAACAAATATAGCATAATTTATTATAGAAATATGATTGAATATTTTATTTCATACATTTAACTTTTAAAAAAACCATTATAATTTTTATGAATATATTCATAAAAGATGTTTTACATTTCTTTGTGAAGCTATAAGGATTCTTATGTAATATTGCATTATTGTACAGTCATTAAACGTGTTTCCAATTCTTCTTGAAGTTATTTTAAACTAACGCTTTATTACATTTGTAATATATAAATAAATACTTGTTATATAGGTAATTTAAAGAATATTATCTTAAAACTAGTATTACAAACAAAATAAGCATTTATAAAAGTAGTAGCTTTTGAAATAAAATAACCTGTTTTGTGATAAACATAGATAGAATTGTCAATATTACACATACAACAGTTATTTTTCTGTTGTTTCCTGCAATACTATTTTTTACTATAGATTTTATATAATAATTGTTAAGATAAAAATCGTGGTGGAATGGTAGTGTCTCAGCGTTTCATCTGGAGTCCCGGGTTCTAATCCCTTGCCGTCCTCCATGGCGCGAGTGGTAGCGTCTCGGCCTTTCTCTGGAGGTCCCGGGTTTGAATCCCGGTCAGGCATGGGGTTTTAACACAAATATTTCATCTCCATCCACTGCATATATACCAAACGGTGTTCCCGGAGGTTAAAAACAAAAGGAAAGGGTTCTAATCCCAAATAGCCACAGAATTTTTTAGATTTTCACTTCCATATTAGAAGCTCAAGGTTCTATAGAACCTTGAAAGTAGAAGCTCAAGGTTCTATAGTATGTTTGTCAGATTAGATCTCCGTGGTGGAGTGGTAATATCTCGGCTTTTCATCCGGGGGGTCTTGAGTTAGATTTCTTATCAGGCATGGCACGTCATATGCTAAAAAAATTCACTTTCTATATTTTCAGGTACAAGCTTCTTTGTAAGCTTCAGTGGTGAATTAATTCGTAAAGAGAAAATTATTAGCTCACAAAAATATAAAAATGAGAAAGTGATCAAGTTTCTTATTTCACAATAATTAACAGGCATAACCATAAAAATTTCAACCAAAAAGGATCAAAACTTTTGCGATGAAATTGTTTTAGCATATGAAAACTGTAATGTGTGATTAATATCCCGGAAAAATTAAACATTCTGTTTGATGACGTCTATCCACTAAGAGGGTTGAAATTTTCCAACACTTTTATTTCTATATTTATAACATATGATAAAAGTATAATTTTATTTTCTACAATACAACTGAGTTTCCATGTTAGCTAGAAACATTTCCATAAAAATCAAGAATTTTTTAAAAACCGGTTTTTAGCATTAATAAAAACATACTAACAGTAATAATCTATG
>JAAAKQ030003817.1:0-18797 GCA_010016005.3 Zanna intricata | reverse complement strand
GACAATGTAATGAATAAGTAAAAATTTGTATAAGTAAAATCAACAATCGCAACAAGAATCTCAGCTGATTATAAATAAAAAAAACATAACCTTTTCGTATTAAATTTAGTAAACAAGACACAGCTCCATGCCACAGCCTATTTAATAATTTTGTTTGTTTTTAAATTGTAAAAAATATGTGAATAAGAAGAAATTAAACTTAACACAAATGTGTTAACATACAGTATTGTCATCAGTTTCATTCTCTTGTTGATGACAACAGGATTGAAATTTGGATCATGTTCATGTCCAGTGGCTATGCTGAGATCATGGTTTGAGTAGGATGGCTACATTAACAGCCAAAATATGGAACACTGAATATCCTCACGCGTTTCATGAAAGACCACTAGACACATATAAAATTGATGTTTGGTATGCCATCTCCCGATGTCGTGTAATAAGGCCTTTATTTTTCAAAAAAATTTGTGAATGGTGTGGTTTATTCCAACTTAATTGAACAGTTTATTGTCATGTTGGATTTACATGAATGAGAATGTTGGTTCCAGCAGGATAACACGTGTCATACTGCTAATGAAATGTTGGATATATTAAGGACATTTTTTGGTCGTCATTTGATATCAAAATGGTTGTAGCCTCCAAGATCCCCAAATTTTACACCAGCAAACTTTTTTCTTTGAGGTATTTAAAAAATTGTAGTTTTTAAAAACAATCCTTATATACTTGACGAATTGAAGGCTAACACTGAAAGTGAGCTTTCAAACATTATTGAGTAAACATTAAGAAAAGTGGCTGCAAATGTTACGAAACATCTAAGAACCTGCATCAGGATCACAGGAAATCATTTTGAACATCTATTGTAAAGTTATTAAAGGTAATTTGAGTACTGTGGTACAAGTATTTTATTAATATTAATATTTCTGTAATAAATTCATGTCATCAAACTAAAGGGTTGTGTTCTTTTTGAAACACCCATTAAATAAATTCACTTCAGTAGGATGTAAGAAGAGATTTTTATTTTTAAAAGCAACAGATTATTACATTCTTAAAAACCTAAAACAATGAGAAATATACAACTTTGTACATTAAATAAATAATATTTCACACCAAACAAAAAACCCAAGAATTAAAAATAACAAAAAAAAAAAAATTCTCTTCTATAATTTCAACATATATGCTCATCAAATAAGACAACAAATTTTTAAGATTTTAAAATATTTTTCACCATAAATAAACAATAAAATTAAGTAGTATTGTATAAATAAATACTGATTCTATAAGAAAAAGTGTAATCATTTTCAATACTGTTATTAAGAATTAAGTAGATAAATAAAGCAATAAACTAATTAAAATATTTAAGATAAATGCTCATATAGTTTACATTTTATATCTTACTGCGCTGTTGGACATATTCCATAGCCGAAGATAATATTTGTTTTTCTGCAATCCTTAACTGTATTACTAACTGTTGACAAATCGGCATAGTAGTTTTATGTTCTTTTAATAATTCAATATCAGCCTGTAAATGTACAAATACATTTAAAAACATAAGTTTTAAATAACAGTTAAATATCATAATGTAATAATATTTAAACTAGGGTATATATTATTAATATAAATCAAAACAACACAAACAAAAGTTCTATAAATAAACTTTGTACCTCAGTATTGAAAGATCATAAAAAATTGATAATGGAAGATGTAATATATGAAAGACAGTTCAGTTCAAAAAAAAAATGGGCATTCTGATCTCCAGGAGTAATCTTAGAAGTTAGGAAAAAGCATAAATCAACCTATATGGCATTAGTAGATTAGAGAAAGCATTTAATACTATGTAATGTAATAAAATATTTTAGGAAAAATTGGCCATAAACAAAGAAAATTAAATGTTATTTATGATTTATAAGTAGCTATAGGAGTAAAAGATGGAGAAATAAGGTAAGGTCTGATTTAGAAAGGAATACGGTAAGGATTTTTTCTTCCATTGCTTTTCAACTTGTACGTACAAAACCTGTACAAACTTTCAACTTGTACAAAAATTTCTATGTAAATTTATTAATTTCCAACTTATAGACAGAATTGAAGGACAAATTAATGTTGAAGGGGAATAACTTTGGAAGAAAAAAAATAAATGTTAAAATTTGGTGATCAAGTTCTTTAGGCCAAAACTATTCCAGAAGAAATATTGAACAGCATGGATTAACTACTAACAGACAATTTAGTTTGAAAACAAATAAGGCTTAAATGATTCGAATTTAATAAATTCGAATTTATTCGAATAATAAAATTCCAAAGGACTGAAATCAAAAGCAGCCTGACATATGTGTGAAGAGCTTTAATGTAAATGAAAAGTTTGCTAGTACTGATCTGTATCAAATATATATATCTAACAATCAGCAAATATCCTCAAAAATATATGTTTAACTTTTATGGAACAGAACAGAACGCAAGGGTGATGGGAGTTTACTTTTCAAATTTAGTTTTCAATTACTTTAATTTACTTTTCAAATTTAGACAATTTAGTTTGAAAACAAATAAGGCTTAAATGAAGGCATTGAAATGTGTTTTAAACGAAGATAGTAAGGAATTAAATATTAAGATAAAAGAACACAATATACAAAAAATTCCAGAATTTTATTCGAATAATAAAATCCCAAAGGACTGAAATCAAAAGCAGCCTGACATATGTGTGAAGAGCTTTAATGTAAATGAAAAGTTTGCTAGTACTGATCTGTATCAAATATATATATCTAACAATCAGCAAATATCCTCAAAAATATATGTTTAACTTTTATGGAACAGAACGGAATGCAAGGGTGGCGGGAGTTTACTTTTCCTCCCTACTATTAACTTTCATAAGTAGATGTAACACTTTATTTTTTGGGCAGGAAAAGGGCAGCAGAAAAAACAGAATCTAAAAAGACCTGTATGTCTTTGAAATATGGTGTTAAAGGAGGATACTGAAAATTATATATGTCAATAAAAATTAAATGATGATGACATGAGGCAAAATGAAAACGAGAGAAGTTTGTGGCAGAATCTTGTAAAAAGAACCATAAAGGATCTTGTAAATATGGAACATATATTAAGTCATCCACATTTAATTTATTTAGTAATGGGGAATTACAATGGTAAAAAAAGTAGAGGAAGACAAAGATTGTAATATAAAAAGAAATAATCAATGTTTTAATAAGTAGAAAAAATTTACAGATTAAAAGATTAGCACACAACAAAAAAAAATGGAAAATAGTATATCGGTCGACAAATTACTATTTTAGTTGAATGGCGGAAAATGCATAATAAATTATACAAAATGATTGTCTATATTAAAAGAACATAATAATATAAAATAATATTCAATTTAAAACCGAACTGAGTTGGCTCAAACTGCAGCTATGTATTTGAGTGTCACCTTTAATAAAATTTCTACCATTGCAACTACAATGGGTCTGCTAAGTGAGTCTTACAAGAGCATGGGGAGGTCAATTTTTGCCTCACCCAGCTGCTGACAGGCTATGGAGTGTTAAATGCCTACCTGATGAGCAGGAAAAGAAAAGAATATGCCGGATGTGTATATTTTGGTCTACAGAATAGTCAGGCACACCTTTTTTTGAGTGCGATAGGTAGGCAGAGGGCAGACAGAGATCACTTGGAGGTTGGCTACTGACAGTTTGGTCGATGTAATTCTTTGCAAGAAAGAAAACTGAAATACTGTTTCAGAAATGAGCAGGGCAATATTGCAACAGAAGATAATGGATGAGAGAAAGGAAAAAATGGCAAAATACAATTTTTGAACTGCTATTTTCTACCATCTTTATCAATTTTTTTTTTTTACTCTGTGTATTATGTGACATATATATATATATATATATATGTATAAGTATGTCTTGTTTACAATAAAGAGCACATATAAGAAAAAAAATCAAAATAAGCCTTGATTGCTACTGGGCTGGATGGGTAAAGAGGCAGTTAGAGCTCTTAGGGGTCATCACTGCTGTTGATGTATCCATGACTCTTCGAAAAACCCAAGGATTCTCACAAGCAAACAGCATGCTCTGAGTATTGCCGAAAGGCGGGTATCAGGACATGTTGTAAAAGGGGGAGGGATTTTAATCAATGAGAGCCTGAAAACTTGCTGTCTGTATGGGCAAGCGGTGGCCGAGAGAGCTTTCCACTTCTCTGATGAAAAATATAAAGAATTTCCTGTAGACATTTTCAGTAAAACTGATTTTAGCACTGCTGCAATATTTTATATTTCTAATTGATTACATAAAAGAAAATCTGAATTATCCATGATTTAAGGATAAGTAAATAAGGGTATATTAAAAATAAAAATTGATATGGACTGTTTATAAATGTAGAAAAAAAAATTATAACATTAAATACAACCGGCTAATCTTTAGTAATAAACCTTCATAAAAAAGAGATCATAATATGTTTCTACAGTTTCCTAACAAACTTAACAAAATAATCTTTTGAACGATTTCAAAAACTACTTTGAATTTTTTACTTTTATTGCAGTATTCTGTCCATATTTTACCCAAGTTTACATAGTGGCCATAACAATTAAGTTGTTTTACAAAGAATTGGTAAAAATAGCTTTTGGTATACTTTAAAAAGGCCACAAAGATGTAGTATACACATACATTACTGACTTTCAACATACTGTGATAACATAGACTATCTGATATGGTAGTCTATATGGTAGAAAAACAAGATTATATAGTAGGAAAAAAAAGATTAATCATTTTTAATAATTAATTCTTAATGAGTTCATTTATATTAGATAAGACGTATTAATCATTTATACTAAATATTAACTAAAAACTCTAATTTTTATAGACTTCTAAGATATGAGATTCACGACTCACCTCTAAGGTGGTAGGATATGAAGATAAAAGTAGTTTAATTCTAGTAAGAAGAAAATTCCACATTTTTACTTCAACTTCCGTTTCTAATGCGCAATCTGGATACATAAGATCAGTGCACTGTTCCCTTTGTAACCAGTGATTTAGGTGATCTATGAAAAAAAATAATATGATTTACATTAGCTAAATATCAGAATATTAAAAACAGTTTTTTTATTTAAAATTTGCACTTCCAATTTTAACATTCATACAAAAAGAACATTATTATTAACAAAATGAAAGTTAAAAGTCATCTTAATGAATATAGTACCAAAATAAATGATGTAGTCCTGTACTTACCTTAATTTCTATAGTAAATTTTATATTTTCTTGATATGCAAATGATAAATTTATTTTCTCAATTTATCAAATAAATATTGACTTTCATTTTATTTAATTCATTATTTTGTATCCAGGACATATTCAACATTTTATTTTAAGTATTATCTTTTGCAGGAATACTTTTAAAATAATTAATGGTTTTTTAAATAACACAGATTAAAAGGATAATTTAAACAAAGAAGAATCATATAAAAAAAAATATATGGTCAAAATAATTCTAACACATGCAACATTGTTATTTATTTCATACTTATTATATTTATTTAATATCTTCATATGAGATGTGATCAAAAAATACAGTGAATGAATTTTTATAGCAGCAATTACTTACGCTGCATTTATTTCAACTAGTATGTCTCATACCCTCATGTGTTGAGACAGGCAGTGACAAGTTTGAACACGTTCTGGCTTGTCAGTCTGCTTCTATAGCCACTACAGTGAGGTCATGTTTACAGTGTCTGTCGTGGAACATGACTCTTGAACAATGCATTAACATTAAGTTTTATTTCAAGTTGAAAAAAAGTGCCAAAGAAGCTTACGAAATGTTAAAATCAGTGTATGGTGATAATGTGGAAACTTTGAAGACTGTTTGCAAGTGGTATGACCGATTTAAAAGTGGAAATGAGTCTGTTAAGGACGAGGAACGTTCGGGATGTCCTTCGACCTTAAAAAACAGATGAAAATCTGCAAAAAGTGGCCAAACTTGTTCGTTCAATGAGGCAAATGACTATTCAAGAGCTTATTGAAAACTTAACATCTCCTACAGGTCCGTACAAACGTTTGTGAAATGATGTGCGAAGAAAGAGATCTAAAAAATGAGCCAACAGCTTCTTCATCATGACAACGCACCATGCCATGAGTCGCTTTTGATTCGCAAGTTTTTAGCCGCTAAAAGTCTTCCTGTCTGTCCACATTTGCCTTACTCTGCAGATTTAGCACCATGCGACTTCTGGCTCTTCCCAAAAATAAAAAATGTGCTAAAAGGGAAACTTTTTGACACCATTCCTGACATTGAGAAGGCCACGACCGAGCAGCTGAAACCCATTCCAAAAGAAGCTTTCCAGAAATGCTTCCAGTAATGGATTCAACATTGGGATAAGTGTATTGCTAGCCAAGAACAGTACTTTGAAGGAGATTAATTCATATTTAAGGTAAATTTTTTACTTTGTTTTTTATAACATAATTCACCGTATTTTTTTATCACACCTCGTACATTTGGTTTAGTGTACTTTACTGAACTAACAGCTATTAAAATAAATATGGAAACAAAATTGCATATTTAATTTAAAATTTAAAACTAGAAGGGTATTTCTATTGTTAAATAGTCTTCAACAGTTGATGGACACTGTGGAAAAATAAACATATTAAAAAAAAACAAGTAAATACATAAATGGAAAAATTAATGGACAAATAAACAGTACGTATCAAACACTTTAAAATGAAAACAAATATTTTTTTAATAGAATAAGAATAAAAAATACAAACAACTGTTTTCACTGTTCTAGGCAATTCAAAAAAAGAGCATAAATTTAGCTTAATAACAAAGATTGCCTCTTTCTTTTTAGTATAGCCCCCGGAACCACCATAAAGTATTACTTCAGAGGAAGAATGATGATGATTTGTATGAATGTAAATGAAGTGTATATGTTTTGTACAGTCTCAGATTGACCATTCCTGAGATGTGTGGTTAACTGAAACCCAACCACCAAAAGAACACCAGTTTCCACAATCTAGTATTCAAATCCATGTAAAAGTAACTCCCTACTTTTTATTATAATATTATTTCTTCTTTTTTAATTTATTTATTTCTTATATATCTGTATTTATCTTTTTTTCAAATTATTATTTAACAATAAAAGTTAATTTTTAAGTAAACATTTTGTAAAAGGTTTTTGAGCATAAATTTTTATTCCCATGATCCATCTAGACAAATGCTGGAGCAGTACCTGTTTTTTATCAGTAAAATAGCACATCTACTCTCCTTTTTGAAGTGATCAGCATAATTTACTGAACAAATTATAAAGAAAAAATGTTTAATATTTACAATAAATAAATAGTAATTAAATAACAATTTGCAGAAATTGTGGTTACTTGCAGAATTAAAAAAAAGAGAAAAAAAAAATTAATTTGCTATTAATTTATTATAAAACTAAATTAAAAAATATATATTTTACTGCGCTTTAAGAATAATTACATAATGTCTGACACTTATTTCATTATTTTATATAATGTTAATTATACTGTATTCAAGGACCTGGCATTAACACTATCAGTTTTTTCACTTCTAATAATTAATGTAAAGCAATACCCATACCAGGTGTTTAAAAACTGTATCAAAAACATTTGTTTTTACTGGTTCTAGTCAAATAAAGGAAACTTCCCTTTTTGGTCAAATTACAACTGTTAAAATATTACACATAAAAGCTTAATATAGTTTTTACTTAAGAGTAATTATAACATAAAGACACAAACTTTATTTTAGTGTAGTATTCTGATTCTTAAATAAACACATTCCAAGCTATGTACAAAATGAAGAGTGCATTATGAAAGCCAATGTCACTATCACTTCACGATGTGATGTGAATATTAATATCAATCAAGTGAAGAAGTTGCCAAATTTACTGCTGCACATGTAGAATTTAACGCAGCAATATACTTTATCAGAAAAAGAAAGTTGCGATTAATAAATTTTGCAGAGAGACAAATGGCTATTGACTTAAGAATATTCTAACTGAATGAACCTAAATCCTATTATAATGAGAATATATGTTTTGTACATTAAAAAATTTGTCATTCAAACTTTACTCAACTTGTCAATGTGCATACATACTTTAATAATTTTTTTCCTATACCCATCTGTATTCTTGAATTAATTCCTTCTACACCACAATCCATTTCATTACATCTCTCATCATCCCATATACTTCTTTCTTTCCGATACTTTAATTATATTCACTATGAAATTACTTTTTCTATACAAAGTACTGAATAAATTTTTCTTCCTTTAACAGTTCTTTTTTTACATTTTCTCAAGGCAGGAGTTAATTATTATTAGGCTTATTCCTACAAATATTCTTTATGTGAATTTTTTGCGCTATATTTGAATATTTTAAAAGCTACATCAGGTAGCTTTTAAATCATTAAGTCTTTTATAGAAAAACAAAACACTCTTCAAATGGATAAGTTCTTTTTATAGTTGACTTACTGAAAAATTATATTTATAAGTATAGGCAAATCTCCAGTTGTTTTTGTTTTACAAAATTATGTTTGCATAAGTTAATTAATAAGAGGTATTTTATAAACTTTTACAACTTATACTAGCTCAATTAAACTCTTTTGAATTTTTATTACATATACACATATGTACATACATAAATCTGTTATGTTGTAAAGTTAGAATTTTTCAAATGGGTCAAGGTTTTTCGTAGATTTTCTTCCAAAAAATGGAAGGTCGGCCCATTTGCAGGGTCAACTTTGACCGAGCTTTTAAATTGTTTTGTAGTTTATTTCTGTTTCTATATTTGTGAATGGGGAATTATTAAAGTTTATATTTATAATAATAACAACCTTCAGTTACTTATATTAACTCTTACTATTAATAAAGAATGTAATTAGGAATATATTAATTTCATAAATATATTAACTTTTTAAATTAGAATATAAGTAAATTTAAAACATAGAATTACATTATCAAATTTTTAAAGAAAAGGGTTGATTAAATGAGTCTATGTAATTTGTAAATATTTTTAATTTTCCATTTTCTATGAAACCATGTTATTTTTATTTCATATATTTTAATCTTTTCTTCAAATAAATTGTTAGTTAAACATTAAACAAGTATGTATAATATTATAAAATAGTATAATAAAAAGTATGAATATTTATTATATAATCAAGTATAATAAATTTCAAAATTAATTTCTTATTGGTGTTAAAAATCTTATTTGAAGAAAAAAAAAATTCTCCCAACTTTTTTTTTGTGTAAATTAAATTTAAAAAATGAGCGATCTATATTTGGGATTGACATATATTTAAGCAAATACAATATTTTATGATAAAAGTTGATTTAATTTTGTTATGTGTCTTAAAATTATATCAGATGGATAATGTTTTTATTTTTTATTTTTTTTTTAAACTCATTTCAAAATCCAAACTTCAAATAGCAAAAAGGTTTCTATTTATTTTGTTATATTAAAGATGTATACAAAAAGATTTCACTAACCAAACTTGCTTGTACAAACACACAAATAGTTAACATAAATGAACATTTTTTTAATGTGGCTTTATCTTAAGTGAATGCATGTGGCTTCTTTGTCTTAAGTGAATAAAGTATCAAAGGTCACTCTATTATAACCTTTGACTCAAAGGTCAAAACAGAGTGACTTTGAATATCTTTTTACGGTACCACAATGTCAATATGATTTAAATATGCACCAAAAACTTTTTCAAGATAGTTGTGAATGTTTCAGATCACTCTATGCTTCAGATCTAGTTGTGAATGAGTTGAACTCCTCATTCATATCAAACACAAAATAGACAAAAAAAAAATTATCCATGCTTGAATTCCAGTCTTAGAAAGTATTTTTATTTTTTAGATACCCAAAATGAAAAATTCACAGCGATTTAAATCTGGACTGAAAGCCAACCAAAACAAACCTCCATTTTTGGTGTTCCAGACAATTGAAAAACACATGATCACCAAGATCTGTGTTAAAAACACCTATCACAACATTTAATTGGTTGTACCATTTTACATATAAAATAAAGTTATCAAAATAGAGTTTAGATGCTAGAAATTTCAATGAAAAATTATCTTTAACAAATTCATATACAATTAAAAATTTAATAAAAAAAAAAACTTGTCCAAACAATCTACATAACTGAACAGACCAGGATTATCCTACAAAATGCTTTAGGGATAAAAAAAAAGTCAATACTTTAAAGTTTCACTTTTTGGAGTAAGCATCAAATTACAAATCTATGTACAAATTGTAGTTTTTTAACTTCGTGCCAACTTCGAAAGGTAGAAATATTAAGAACAATTAAAAAAATATTAAATTTTTTGAACAGTTTTTTAGGTCTCACCTGTTATATTATTTTATTTTACTTACTACTATAAAAAAATAAATTACTTTAATAAGCTCCATTACAAACATTTGTTGTTATCATACCTAATTATTAATTGTTGTTATGTGGTGGTATAAGGATAATAACAGAGATATACTGTCATCATTTGGAAGAAAACGATTTAACAATATGAAAAATTTAATTACAAAGCGTTAATAATTTTTACTTTCCCATTAGATAGCACTATAGCAGAGCTACAGTTCAAGAAGGGGAAGTATTGTAATCTTTCCAATTTAGATATATTATGTTTTCACTGGATCTTGACATTTTGACATCTAAAGAACCCAAAAAACTAGATGGAAATTTTCTGATTGTTAATGTTTGTATGTATGCGTATTTGATTTGACCTCTAAATAACCTTATATCCCTAGAACAATAGAACTAATTTTGAGCAAACTTGGTCGAATTACTTCTATACATGGGGGATTAATGCCATTAAATTTTGAACTTAAAATGTCAAGGAACTGAGGCTATAGAGCCAGGTCACCCTCAAATTTCTAGATTTCGCCTAATTAAGATCATATTTTTCTTAGGCGCATTTGTTAACAACTAAAAAACTTAACAATATTTGCAAAAATTTTTACAAAATCACACTCCTGGCCAAAAAAATGCTCTTGCAGTCTTCTGCTATTGTTGTGATGTCACATGTGAGCGGTAGAATGAAATAAATGAATAATATTTAAAGTATAAAAAAAAAGCAGCTTGATCTGGTTGGGTCTTGAACTCAATCACCCGGTCAACTTGATACCTGGAACGTTAAGCCTTGCGGCTACACCAGTCTGCCTACCACACAAGCAAAGTTTATTTTATATAAATTGTGAAATTCCATGTGGTAGCGCTGACCATTGCCAATAGTACTGCCATACCCATGAATTAAAATGGTATGCGCACACACTTTAATTGGAATCACTGAATTAAAAAATGAAGAAATATAAATAAAATGATAAATATTTTAAATTAAATTGTGTGTGTATGTGTATGTACGCCATCCATCAGAAACAACCCACAGTTATCAGCTTTTTAATGTACTTTAAAGATTTGTCAACTCTTTTTTATGCCACCCTACAATAATAAGAAAAAAAATCATCACACTTATAAATATATTATTATGAGTAATGAGAAAAAAGAATATCTTTAAAGTACATAAAACTTAACTTTTGCTTTATCGAGGATAAATAAAGGGAAAATATTAGAAATGAAATAAAATATAACAAAACCAAAAAAAGGTACTTAATGGTAAAAGTAATGAGAGTTATGTAAAGGAAATAACATAAAAACTAAAAATAAAAAATATGAAATCAAGTATTGAAAATAATTTAATAGGATCTGAATATAGGTAAAAAGGGACAAGGTTCAAAATAAAATAGAAAATATAAAAACAGGAAGTGAATTAGGATTGAGGATTGAAATAAAAGTAGATTAACATAATAACACTTAATACAACCTTGTCCCATACTGAAGACACGCAAGAAAGCAAGAAGTCTTTCATCGATTGGTTCAGAACCACAACGAAGTGTAAAATCAGCAGCAGTCGGTAAACCTAATTTTGCTAATAATTGAGTACGAAGAGGTTGTAATGTGTCAGATTTTGATATTCCTAATCGCAGCTTAACACTATCGTGTTCATTTCCCGGATAAATAAATCCATTATGAACTAAAAGATCGGCATTTGAACGGGCACCATATAATATAAATACTTGTTCACCAGCATTGAAATCTCTCCATGCCATACATTCACTACGATCTGCATTTATGTTGAAATCAGTCGACAGCTTTTTTTTAAAAAAAAAAAAGAAAACAAAAAAGTAATAATTATTATCACAACACATTTAAAAAATTTCTGCATTCCTTTATGTAAATAATGTTATAAAAAATTAATAAGAAAAAACTTTTATTTTTTTTCAGACAATTTAAATAAGAAATAATATAATCAAAATGGAATATAAGTTTAAAAATCTCGTAAACCATATGCTTTTGGCTAAACAATAGGTGTTAATCATATAATCTTTCATGGAATGACCAATTAAATTCCTTGTAAATCTCAAACACTAAGTTTAATTTTGTTGTTAAATATTTATTATATCTTTGTATTTTATACTTCTATATGGAATATAATAACGTAACGGTAAAAAAATCAGAGTTTTTAAACAATTTACAAAAATGGTTCATCAAAAACTAGTTTGGTGTTCTGAATAAATATGATTCAAGTCACATTGGTTTTTTAGTAAATTAAAAATTCTGATAGCTCATGCATTTAAATGTTACCTTAGCTGAAAAAAAAAAAAATTTATTTGCATCAAACCGTTTCCATATTACACAATCTAGGAAATTTTGAACACAGTGTTCAAAAAGTGATGCAACCTCATGGAAAAATATTTCCTTTTTTGTTGGATGTTTAACTGAGAAAAATTTAGGAAAAATGAGTAACACAATACAATACTTTAGATGTGCCAGTTATTCCCAGATCCAGAATGCCTTCACAGAAAAGTATGGTGTGAATGCACCAAACAACTCCTCCATCAAGCGGCTGTACAAGTTCCAAGAGACAGCAAATGTGACAGATGCAGCAAAAGTGGTTGACCGAACATGCTAACACCAGAAAAATTGATCAACATGCAAGAATATATTCTGTTAGTCTCAAGAAATCTGTGCAATGTCTATCCAGCCAATCTGGACACTGTTGGTAGTCCACACAGCATTGGGCAAGTGTTTAAAGGTGCAACTGTACAAAATGTGTGTTATTCACGAGTTATTACCTTCAGACACTGGAAAATATGTGGCTTTCTATGAGCGGTTCATATCATCTGTAATACCAGATGGGGAAGAACCCTATGACTGATTTTGGTCTGACAAGGTACAGTTCCATCTTGAAGGATACGAGTACATGAATGCACAGAATTCACACATTTGGTGTACAGAAAATCCAATCAGCTGCACAGACAAAAACTGAGTGTTTGGTGTGCAATGTCATGTAGGCGAATCTTCACAACATTCTTTCACGGCTCAGAGGACAGTAAACGCTACATTCAGTAGCACTATCAAACGTAACCAGTAGACTGGCTATAGTACATGTGGTTTCAACAGGACAATGCTACGACTCATACAGTCAACAATACTATGACTTATTGGATCAGTGTTTCATGACAAGTTGATTTCGAAGGAGTTTTAGCCACCTCAATCTCCTGATTTATCCTTTCCTGACTTTTTCTTATGGGGATACCTTAAGGATGCTACTTACAAAACTTACGAAACTGAACAATGTGTCACTGCAATTTTTCGACAAATGTTGCAACATATATTTAAGAGCATGCAACATGTAAACATATGCAAATATTCAATCATGTAAATTACATAATAGAGACTACTTTCAACTGTTATTGTAACTTACTCATTTTCCCATAAGGTTTTGTCACCTTTTGAATACTATCTGAAAAATCTTCTGACCAATTTATTTAAAACTAAATTAAAATATATTTTTTTATAGGAAAAATATTATTCTGTTGATGATTTTTTTAAATAATGGTTACTAATTAGATAAACCTTGTTAATATGTACTTAACACACCCAAATATTTAGGACTAATAACTTTAAAACTTATTTTATTGTGTACTGATTCTATTTATTGTCTTTGCACAGTTAAACCACTACTATTTAATAAACGGTAATTATTTTATGTATTAATATGGGGGGGGGGGGGTATTAAAACCACTTTTCTTTTTAATTTATAATTTTGTACTTTGTAATGCGACTCTGATAAACTCTACAATTTTGTTTAACCATCCAGGCAAATTCTTGTGAAATTTTTTCATGTTATCCACAAAATAGCAAACATATCATTTTCGACATGATCTACCATTATATTATAGTTTAAAAATAAAGTACTCATTTATTGATTTATCTTTAACATTATTATTTTCATTAATATTTTTCATAATTATTTCTAAAGTATAATTTACAACTTTTGTAAATTATTTTTTATGGATTTAAGTGTTAATGAATCCTCTTGAAATCTCTTTTCAAATACTTTATTAAGATAACCCACATTATGAGCTTTAAACAATATGTTTCTTACTTTTAATATACTATAAAACAGTTATTTATAAACTCTGAAAACAATATTAAAGATATTACATGGAAATTCAGATGGAGTTAGAAGTATATAGACCTTTAACTGGACTTGAATCAGTGTATTTTAACATTATAAACAGTTGTTGAGCAATTGTAGTTACCACTCAACTGATTTCCCCCCCCCAAAAAAAAATTGAAATGGATTTTATATATTTAATCTATGCACAAGATGAATTAATATCCATCTTATGCATATTAATTATAATATGCATGAGATGCATATTATAATTAATTACGTATTCTTGTATATATAGCTAGTCCCATAATGATGGGGCAACATTTAAATACAAATATCTGGAGTTGCAATAATAAGTTTTAATGCAAACTGTGGTGAATACATATACGTGATAAAACAAATATTATTAAGTGAATTGTAAACAATAATGCTAGCAGTATTTGAATTTTATTCATTAATTCTTATTAAATGATAATATAGAAAGCTTTCTCCAGAAATAAACACTTGTTTCCAGTAACTTTATAAAATAAGCATCCGTTTCCTTCCATTATTATATACCACATAATAAATAAAATAAAATTTATAATAATAATAATAATTACACAATAAACAAAACTAGAAATAAATTCTTAATTACATCGATGAGGAAACTTACAGGTTTGACTTCTACAGAATGATTATTATATTATATTTTAATAGCATCATTTATAATAAGTGTAAAATTACATTACTAAAATGAATAAAAAAATATTCTCAAAGGATTTTTAAGATCTATTTTTTATTTCTTTTTGGGTCAGTTTAATGTAAAGTAATATTGCTTAAAAACTTCTATTACAGCTGTTTACGATGTAAAAATTAATAAAAATGTAGCACAAAAATAATATATTATAATTTGAATGAAACCACGAGTCATTTCAGTACTGCAAAATAATTAGAAAAATCAATCCATTAAAATAACTCAATAGATAAAAACATAATACCAACTTATTATTACAATAATTGTTAAAAACTAAAAATCATCAGTCTAGGACTGCCTAAATGACCGTTTCATATTTCACACATTTCTAATGGCATTTTTTAAATTTAAAAAAATTCTTTATAAAACAAGAAGGGATACAAAAAAAAAAATTAATGTGTCTAATGTAAAATGTATGAGATTATAATAACCTGCTGTATTTAATTTTTTTTTTTTTTATTTCTGCTCTCCACTGAAATGAAACCCTACTTAATTTCTAGAAAAGTAAATTAAGGGGTGAATTTAGTGGTTTCTTATAGTTTTTGACCTGAAAAAAAAATGTTAAAAATGGGTCTCAGAGCTATATCACCATTATTTTTTTTACAAAACAGAGTGTAATAAACAAAGAAACTGAGATGAAAAACACAGTTTTTTTATCTTTAGTGAAAAATAAATTTGTTAAATTGTCAAAAAACAAATAAAACTTATTGATTAAATTGTTAGAGAATTTAATTCTGAAAAAAAATTAATGTAAATGATTCAATAAAAAATAAACAATAATGCATTCCTTAATGCAGAACAATAATACATACCGGTATGGAAAATACAGAATTACAATTTTAGAGTAAAACAAAAGCTTTCTATTATTGGATAAAATTGTAAAAACAAACTAAACTTTTAAAACCAAAATAGATAGCGTAAGTTATTCTTACATTACATCAACTGTTCAAAATGTCTGCCTGAAATGTCAAACCTAAAAATACATTTTACCATAGTGAGTTACAGATGAGATAGTATTTTCCAGCATCCTTTGGTTGTTTTTGATTTATTCAATGGCTCAAATGATTCTTTGAAAAATTTCATTTGCATCTTACGAGAAATGCCATCTAAGTTTACAAAACAGGAATATGCCGACATTCATTTCATCTGTGATTATTGTAACAGCTACACGAGCCGTTGAAGAATATTGAAATACATTAACACATTGAAACAATATTAGGAAAAGCGATTTATAGATACGTAAACTGTATTGTCGTTAACGAAGCTGTTTTGTGAATTCTAGTTTGAACGTAATTGGTTTGTTATTGAGGTAAAGCCGTCCTTATGTACAACAGAGGAAAACTCTATGGTATTCATTTTAGGTATTTGCGAAGGTAATGTTAAAGCTGCGGCCGTAGAATATGAAATACGTTTTTCGAATCACAAGATTCCAGATGCCAAAACAATTAGCGCGACTTTTCGTAATTTTCGAGTAACATGTTCACTGCTTAGTATTTCTACCAGAAATACGACAGATCGTTCGTATACGATCTGTCGCAATTCAGCGCAGTCCAGGCGATAGTAAATGACGTCTTTCTAAAAGAATCGTAGTTTTGCATTCGTTGGTTTGGAGGACACATCAAAACAACTCTTATCAATATCATAAACAGCCAGTTTAACAACTACACCCAGGAGACGGTCCGTTTTGCTTGGAGTTTTGCAACTGGTGGAATACAAATCGACAACTCTACCGACTCTCTTTGTTTACCGATGAGAAAAATTTTAGTCTAGATAGCGTCAAAAACTTACGCCAATAAGCAAACTTAGGCAGAAGTAAATTCTCATGAAATAATGGAAGACAATTTTCAACACCGATTTAGCGTCAATGTATGGTGCGGCCTTCTTCACAATCAGCTGTTTGTACCATTCACATTATCTGACCATTTATATTCTGAGGTCTACTTGCACTTTCTTCAAGACGAATTGCCTCACTGGCTTGAAAGTGTTACTTTACTGCTGAGTCGCAAAGTATACTTCCAACACGATGGCGCGCCTTCCCTCTTCTCTTGTGTTGTTTCCGCTTATTTAAATCATCATTTCCCTGAGAATTGATTCAACAATCTTGGAGGTCAACATTCTTTTCCACCAAGATCGCCTGATCTAACATCTTTAAAGTTTTTAATCTACGGATGGATGAAAAATAATGTATACAAAACAAAAATACATTTTCGTGAGGAATTAATTTTGTACGCATTATAGATGTGGCTGAGCAACTTAAGGACAGCCTTGAAAAATTAAAAAGAGCAACAAAAGCAGTACAGAAGCGTGCCAAGAAATGTAGTGAAAATAGCAGGCTTATTTTTGAATATTTATTATAAACTTATACGTATAATGAACTTTGGTACAGTGTATTGTTTCTAAATAAAATTTCAATTTTTCTTCTTATACCAATTTAGTTCAGAATTAAATTCTCTACAAGTTTTATTTGTTTAATAACCCATCTAACACAATTACTGTACTTCAGAAATAAAGAAAAAAACAACAGGGGTTTTTGTTGTTTTATTGATTAACGGTTCTCTTAACCAGTAAACTGTTACGGTTCTGGGACCTATTTTATTTGATTTTTCAGACCAAAGACCATAAGAAATCACTAATTCTGCCACTTAATTAACGTTCTAAAAATTTCAGTACGACCTCACTTTACCAGGATAGCTGATATCAGAGCGAAATCTTTCACTAGCCGAAAACTCGCAAAGTATTTTATAAAGAGTGGAATGTTGATTTCCAAATGTCCAACAATCCATATTCCTCCTTACACATGCACTAGACAATTAAAAATACTTATATATTACTTAAAAAATCTAAAATATATTCAAACAAAGCTTTCCTTCAATAGGAAATGTATTTTTATTTTTACTGATTTTTTTAAATTGAATTTATTGAGTTTTTTTTTTGCAATTCATATAACCCAAAACATATGTAATTTTAGGCCTGTATTAGACTAATTATAAAAATTAATTTCTGAAAAGACTGCGTTGGAAACATATTAATTGGTCAAGTATAAACTATGATGTAATGATAATGTGTATGATGTAATCTTCTTTTATTCTACTGTAGATATAAAACAGATCAAAACAAATGAAATCATTACTGTATTCTCTGCCTTATTTAAGTTTAATAAATTTATGCAAGACATTATTTGTATTTTATTACATTACATATATTTACCGAGTATGTTTTTAATTTAACTGCAATATTTATTTTTTAATATTTTCTTCTTACTAAAGAGTGATACCCATTCCATTGTCTAGTAGAGTGATATATTCAGGATCTGTGATAAATCTTTTTCCATTTTCTAATTATTCAGATTTTTTACGATCCAAATTCAACCTTGTATAGGTTAATCCAGATATCTGGTGTTCCACTAGGCGTGCGTGTCGTGTGAGTATATATACAGAGTGTCTCATATAAAACGCAACCCATCAATCACTCGTCCATGAGATTTCAAAATTCAAGCTTACTCCCCTACTCGTTACTGAAATGGACTTGTCCAACATCTGAACATCGCGGCGACGCAGTAGAACACTACCGATAGTAACAACAATGCAATCATAACGTTCAGTGT